>WEKW01009038.1:0-16365 GCA_013389905.1 Sula dactylatra
GGTGGCATCTCCCCATGGCAGTGGGGAGTCTCCCTGAGGCGGGGGTCCCACTGGGGGACTGGCCTCTCTCTGTGGGGTGGGGACCCACCTATGGGGCGGGGACTCCTCCGTGGGGCTGTTCTGCCCCTGGACGGGGCCCCTCTGTGGGGCTAACCATGGGTGGGACCCCTCTGTGGGGTGGGGACCCCTCTGTGGGGTGGGGACCCCTCCGTGGGGCTGCCCTCTCCCCAATAAGGGGGGCCCCCTGATGAGGTGTGGGTGCCCCCCTCGAGAGTTTTGGCCCTGTCTGTGGGGACCCATCATTAGGGCCAGCTCCCCCCACGGGTGTGCACCCATTGCTGGGGCAGGGACTCCAGAGCCCTCCGCTGCCCCAGGGTGCCGCCGTGGTGCGGGGCCACGAGTGGGGTGGGGACAAGGTGCTGTGGGGTGACCCCATCCCCACCCAGGCCCCTGCCGCGACACCCCCAAACCCTCTGCCCTGCCCAGAGTCCCCCCAGTCGGCCCCCCAAGTGCCCAGCCAGGCTTCCCGGGGGACCCTCCCCAGCTCCGTGTCCGAGGGGATGCCACCACAGACCAAAGCTGGGGGGTTTTGGGTCCGCCCATGGCTGGGAGCAACCTCTCGCCCCTCGGGACCCCCATAAGCCGGTGTTTCCCCAGGTGCCCCCCAACGCTTGGCTGATGGCACCGATCCAGGAATAAGGGGGGGGATCGCCATGTCCCCGTCCCCTAAATCCAGAGGCTGTCCGTGGTCCGCTGAGGTTCCCGACGCCGGAGCTTTTCCCATCCCACGGAGCACTTCCCAGCGACTCTCTGGGCCGCTGTAACCTTTGTCATGGAGCCATCGGCTCCCGGGCCCGGCGCGGTCTCCATGGGAGCGTGCCGGGTTGCTAAGCCGTCCGGTGGAGTGCTTGCCACCACCACCAGGACATCGAGCCGTTGATATGACAACTGGAGCGGGGACACGGGTGGCCCGGGGCGTGGTGCTTCGCATGACGGGGCCAGCGGCCCCCAGCGGGGAGGGGTCCCAGCCAAGCCAAGCCGCCGCTCCGGGACTTCCCCACTGGCTGTAGAAACCCACCGGGGTGGGCTCGCGACCCCTCGCCACACTGAAAACCATCTGGCGCACCGGTAAATAAATTTACTGGTGAAAGAAAGCGAGCGGGGAGAGCGTGACACGCGTCCCGCCGGCGCGAAGGGCTGTGGCCCCGAGATGTGGGGCAAGAGGGCTGAGCCCACTGGGGCACCGGGCCCCTCTCCCTGCCCCTCTGCTTGAGGGTCCGGAGGCTGGGGGGGGGTGAAGCTTGGAACCCCCCCTCAGCGGGTGCCGCCGGGCGTCAGATGAGATAAAGCGGCGAAAGTGGAGCATCCCCCGGCAGAGCGAGGGACCCAGCAGCCCAGTGCCGGCCGGACGACTGCCGGGACGGGGAAGGGGGCTCGCTCCCCTGGCCAGGCGTGGCGGCAGGGTGCCTGGGGGTTGGGGGGGGACGGCTCGGCCCGCAGCCCACCCCGCCCCGACAGCTGCCCCCATGCTGGATCACCGAGCCAGGATGGAGAGCGGCAGGAAGGAGAAGGTGAGGCCGCCGCCGGGGCGATCCTGGGCGGGACTGGGGGGGAAATGGGGTGGGNCTGGTGGGGAAATGGGGTGGGGGGCACCCGGTGGGTGCAGGGAGCGGCGCGGATCCTCCTGGGCTGCCAGCCGTCCCTTGGGGATGGAGGTAGCCGCGAGGGAAGGACAGCCAGCAGGCAGGATGTTGGCTCCGGGGGCAAAGCCGTGCAGCTTGGGGTCAGCCCTGACGTACCCAGGGGGGTCCCCATCCCCGAGGTCACCCCCCTGCATGCTCCAGGAAGGGGATGCAGTGCCGTAAGCTGGGGCTCTGTATTTTGGTGCGCTGGGTCTCAGCGTGGCGTGGGCCATGCCCTGTCCCCATGCCACCAAGGGCTTGGGACAGAGCCGGGAGCATCGATGGGACCGCACGGCCTGGCTGGGATGCTCCCACCATCCGGGCAGTGCCGTCGGTATCTTACTGCCAGCCAAGCAGCTGCTGTCCCAGGGGTGAGATGGGGCCTGTCACCTCCTTTGGCTGGTTGTCACCTTGTCACCAAGGCACCCAGGAGGACAGCACCCAGCTCATCCCTGGCCAAACATCGGCTGGGGGCAGCTGCTCCTGCCTCCTCTCCCAGATGGATTGAGCTCATGGGGCTGTGCCGTGGGTGAGGACAGCGAGATGCTTCCCTGCTGCAGACTGGTACGTCCAAGGGGACACCAAGGGGACACGGCACGTGCTGGGGGCAGGAGCGCGTGGCTGGCAGAGTTGAGCATCACCGGCCACCACAGCCTTTGGCCGCACAGTTTCCAGCTTTGTCCCCTTTGTGGGATGCGTCAGAGCAAACAGTTTCCTTGGGAAGCCGAGAGCTGGTTTTGTCGTGTGGGAAGAGCCAAATCCTGCTGAGGAAGAGCCAAACCTGTCGTTTCAGAGGGGAGAGAAGGGATGAGTCAGGGCATGTGACGCCTGAGATGGAAAAAACGTTGGAGAAATAAAACTCAGACCCTTAGGTGCCACCCTTGGGTGCTGGCCCTGTGGATGGGGACCCTCTTGGGGCGGCAAATTTGGTGTTCACGTGCTGAACAGTGCCACAGGATGACTTTGCCCTGAACACCTTCAGCTGACGACTCAGGCAAGATGGTCGAATCCAGCTCCACGCTTTTCCTGGCAGGATTTTTCCAACCATCCTGTGGCTGAACACCCTCCAGGTCATGGCGAACCTCGCCGTGGCACTGCGTTGGGCTGCCCCAGCCCCTTTCTGGGCTGGCCAGCAGTGTTCCCCAGCATGGTGGCATCCACCGTGGTGCAGCCACGGCTCTTGGCGTCTTGTCTCATGGCACTGGGGGGTTCAGGGTTAATGGAGCCCCAGGGCTTCAGCGCCGGGGCAGACTGGGGAGGATGGCTGGGGAGGTGCTGGGGTGCCGGGATCCCACCTGGCTGTGGGTGGTGGCTGAGGCCTGCCCAGGTGCGAGGGCTGGGGGTGCAGGAGCTTTTGGGGCAAAGAGACGTTTGGGATCAGCCCCGACTCGGGGGGCTGGGGGCTGAGGGACAGCACTCAGGGCCAGGTGATGTATCAGGAGGCACTGGGGGGATTGGGACGAGCGACCGCAGGTTTGGCTGAGCCGAGGTGGTGGGTGCTCTCCCCATGCCAGGATGCTCCAAACTGCNTGCCCCTCTGCTTGAGGGTCCGGAGGCTGGGGGGGGGTGAAGCTTGGAACCCCCCCTCAGCGGGTGCCGCCGGGCGTCAGATGAGATAAAGCGGCGAAAGTGGAGCATCCCCCGGCAGAGCGAGGGACCCAGCAGCCCAGTGCCGGCCGGACGACTGCCGGGACGGGGAAGGGGGCTCGCTCCCCTGGCCAGGCGTGGCGGCAGGGTGCCTGGGGGTTGGATGAGATAAAGCGGCGAAAGTGGAGCATCCCCCGGCAGAGCGAGGGACCCAGCAGCCCAGTGCCGGCCGGACGACTGCCGGGACGGGGAAGGGGGCTCGCTCCCCTGGCCAGGCGTGGCGGCAGGGTGCCTGGGGGTTGGGGGGGGACGGCTCGGCCCGCAGCCCACCCCGCCCCGACAGCTGCCCCCATGCTGGATCACCGAGCCAGGATGGAGAGCGGCAGGAAGGAGAAGGTGAGGCCGCCGCCGGGGCGATCCTGGGCGGGACTGGGGGGGAAATGGGGTGGGGGGCACCCGGTGGGTGCAGGGAGCGGCGCGGATCCTCCTGGGCTGCCAGCCGTCCCTTGGGGATGGAGGTAGCCGCGAGGGAAGGACAGCCAGCAGGCAGGATGTTGGCTCCGGGGGCAAAGCCGTGCAGCTTGGGGTCAGCCCTGACGTACCCAGGGGGGTCCCCATCCCCGAGGTCACCCCCCTGCATGCTCCAGGAAGGGGATGCAGTGCCGTAAGCTGGGGCTCTGTATTTTGGTGCGCTGGGTCTCAGCGTGGCGTGGGCCATGCCCTGTCCCCATGCCACCAAGGGCTTGGGACAGAGCCGGGAGCATCGATGGGACCGCACGGCCTGGCTGGGATGCTCCCACCATCCGGGCAGTGCCGTCGGTATCTTACTGCCAGCCAAGCAGCTGCTGTCCCAGGGGTGAGATGGGGCCTGTCACCTCCTTTGGCTGGTTGTCACCTTGTCACCAAGGCACCCAGGAGGACAGCACCCAGCTCATCCCTGGCCAAACATCGGCTGGGGGCAGCTGCTCCTGCCTCCTCTCCCAGATGGATTGAGCTCATGGGGCTGTGCCGTGGGTGAGGACAGCGAGATGCTTCCCTGCTGCAGACTGGTACGTCCAAGGGGACACCAAGGGGACACGGCACGTGCTGGGGGCAGGAGCGCGTGGCTGGCAGAGTTGAGCATCACCGGCCACCACAGCCTTTGGCCGCACAGTTTCCAGCTTTGTCCCCTTTGTGGGATGCGTCAGAGCAAACAGTTTCCTTGGGAAGCCGAGAGCTGGTTTTGTCGTGTGGGAAGAGCCAAATCCTGCTGAGGAAGAGCCAAACCTGTCGTTTCAGAGGGGAGAGAAGGGATGAGTCAGGGCATGTGACGCCTGAGATGGAAAAAACGTTGGAGAAATAAAACTCAGACCCTTAGGTGCCACCCTTGGGTGCTGGCCCTGTGGATGGGGACCCTCTTGGGGCGGCAAATTTGGTGTTCACGTGCTGAACAGTGCCACAGGATGACTTTGCCCTGAACACCTTCAGCTGACGACTCAGGCAAGATGGTCGAATCCAGCTCCACGCTTTTCCTGGCAGGATTTTTCCAACCATCCTGTGGCTGAACACCCTCCAGGTCATGGCGAACCTCGCCGTGGCACTGCGTTGGGCTGCCCCAGCCCCTTTCTGGGCTGGCCAGCAGTGTTCCCCAGCATGGTGGCATCCACCGTGGTGCAGCCACGGCTCTTGGCGTCTTGTCTCATGGCACTGGGGGGTTCAGGGTTAATGGAGCCCCAGGGCTTCAGCGCCGGGGCAGACTGGGGAGGATGGCTGGGGAGGTGCTGGGGTGCCGGGATCCCACCTGGCTGTGGGTGGTGGCTGAGGCCTGCCCAGGTGCGAGGGCTGGGGGTGCAGGAGCTTTTGGGGCAAAGAGACGTTTGGGATCAGCCCCGACTCGGGGGGCTGGGGGCTGAGGGACAGCACTCAGGGCCAGGTGATGTATCAGGAGGCACTGGGGGGATTGGGACGAGCGACCGCAGGTTTGGCTGAGCCGAGGTGGTGGGTGCTCTCCCCATGCCAGGATGCTCCAAACTGCATTCCAAAGCCTTTTACAGAGCCCCCACCCTGAAACACATCGGGAAGCAGCAGAAGCCTCGGGGAAAACATCCGCCTGCCAGCGAAAGTGCAAGCGGGAGCATTTTAAGCTTGCCAGGATCCCAGTGACTAATGAGCCCTCTAATGCCGCTGGCTACATCTGGCCAAGCAGCAAGCGTTCCCTCTCCCCCCCCCACTCCAGCTCCATCTGACAGCCTGGGGCTGCCTGCCCCCGATTACGTGCTGTGGCTAATGGAGGCTGCGCCTGCGGCGGAGCCCGGGGTTGCTACGTAAAGGGTAAATACAGGTCCTGCCTGCCAGGCGCTTCCCTCGAGTGGGCCCTGCAGTTCTCCCTGGTAGCGAGGCAAGGGAGCATTTCCCAGTAATACTCTTTATACCCTGCCCACGGTCCCGGCTGCTCGCCCACCTGCCCTCGGCCCCTCGTGCGTGCCAAGTTTGATGGGCGGAAAATGGTACCCGTGGTTCCCAGGGGGATACAGGGAGAGGGATACTCCCGGCTCCCAGGGGACCGAGAAGGACACGGCATCCTCATCACAGACACGGAGGGGTCCCACATCCTTGGGGGAAGCTGCTGAGCCCCTAAATGGCATCACTGGAAGCGCTCCTTGATGGGAAACCCTGGGATTTGGTGGGATGGGACGTCCCAGATCACTGGTCCAAGCCCTCCTGGAATGGCACCAGCTTCAATGCAACCGTCCGAGCTCATGGAAAATCAACTGGCTGAAGGCAACAGCACGGGGACCCCCGTGCCGACAGCGGATGTCTTGCAGGCAGCGCCAGGAGAGGATCTGGCGCCAGGAGAGGATCTGGGGCCAGCAGCGGCTTGTGCCGGTCCCGCAGATACACCACCATGTCCCTTAGGTTGGAGGCAGGATAGCAGAGAGACGGGATAAGGTGTTTCAGGGTGTCTGTGTGCTGATGGGAAAAACCAGGGCCAGGGGAAGGAAAATTTGGATTATTTACTGCGGTTCAGGCCACCCGGGTCCCATATCCCCTGTCCTCAGCTGATGCCATCTGTCCCACCACAGGTGGAGCAGATCCTGTCGGAGTTTCGGCTGAAGGAGGAGGACCTGAAGAAGGTGATGTACCGGATGCAAAAAGAGATGGACCGAGGGCTAAAGCTGGAGACACACGAGGAAGCCTCTGTCAAAATGCTGCCCACCTACGTCCGCTCCACACCCGAGGGCTCAGGTACGGCGCTGCTGGGCTGGACTGACATCGCTCCCAGTCCTTTGCTGCATCACCTCATCCCCAGACCTCGCCGAGTTCGGTGCGGGAGGCCAAGAGCCCCCCTGAGCTGGTCACCTTGTGTGTGTCCCCCCGGCTTTGCAGAGGTCGGAGATTTCCTGTCACTGGACCTCGGTGGCACCAATTTCCGCGTGATGCTGGTGAAAGTGGGCGAGGGGGAGGAAGGGCAGTGGAAGGTGAAGACGAAGCATCAGATGTACTCCATCCCAGAGGATGCCATGACAGGGACGGCCGAGATGGTGAGCTGGGCACACAGGGCATCCCGTCCCCCCCCCCCCGGCACGGTCCCCATCACTGGGCAGGGGCACACCATGCCACGTTTCGGAGGGGACATCCCTCATCCCTCCAGCTGGCAGAGGCCAGGGGATGGCAGGGAGGTGGCCACGCTCAGGGGACCCGTAGTGGGGACGGTGGCCAGCTGTGGGCAGTGGGAGGATGGGAGACAGCCCTGGCAAAGGCTGGACCTCCTCTCTTCCAGCTCTTCGACTACATCTCGGAGTGCATCTCCGATTTCCTGGACAAGCACCAGATGAAGCACAAAAAGCTGCCCCTGGGCTTCACCTTCTCCTTCCCCGTGCGGCATGAGGACATTGACAAGGTGAGGGGGTGGCTGGGCAGCACAAGGACTCAGGGGTCCCCATGACCCAGCTTCACCCACAACTCCGGTCTTACCCTCGCTCCAGGGCATCCTCCTGAATTGGACCAAGGGCTTCAAAGCCTCCGGCGCGGAAGGGAACAATGTGGTTGGGCTCCTGAGAGACGCCATCAAACGGCGAGGGGTGAGACGATCATATGGTTTATGCCGATACCGCAGCGGCGGGGAGACCCTGGGACCCCCGGCTGTCCCCATGACGGGGCTGCTGGAGCCCGGCATGTCCCCAGGAAGGGTTGTTCTATGCATGTGCACACATGTGTGCATGACACCTGCATGCATCCTCGCCCTTGGGGACCCCCCACCCCAGACCTGCCTGCTGCGGGACAGCCCGGACCCCCGGCAAGACCCTGATGGTCCCTCTCCCCTCCCCAGGACTTCGAGATGGACGTGGTGGCAATGGTGAATGACACGGTGGCCACAATGATCTCCTGCTACTACGAAGATCACCGGTGCGAGGTTGGGATGATTGTGGGTAAGATGGCCCCTTCCCGCAGGGACATGCGGCAGGGAAGGGGGGGACCGTTCCCACGGCCCCCCTCATGTTCCCCTGCTGCGAGCAGGGGCTCTTCCTTTTGGGGGGAACACCGAGAACAGGGGGGTGGCAGCAGCACCCTGCTGAGGTCTGCTGCAGTTGGAATGCCGGACAGCATCGCCTGGCCCCAGCACGGTGGTGGCAGCACCTTTGGGGTGGAAAGGGGGTGGTCACCCTAACAGGTCTGGTCACCCACAGCGCAGGTCTGTCCCTGAGGGTCATCCTTTCTCCAGGCTGTTGGTGGCTCTGGTATCTCACCTATGGGTGGGGACCCACAGAAGGTGGCCGGTGCCAGCTGTGCTGGGGGGCCCGGGAGGTGGGGATGAGTCTGAACCCCGTAGGCTCCTTTGCCACCCTGCGGGAGAGCAGCCCCCCACTGCCCCCAGACCCCTGCTATCTTTAGTGCCATCAACCACGCGGCCATCTGGGCTTTGCACACTGGCTCGCACCGTCCCCTCGGCCTGGGTAAACACCACGCTGCCAGTGCCGGGCTGTTTATCAGCTCCTCCAGAGGCCCGGGCTGCCCTCGCCATGCAGCAGCCAGAGCCCCTGGGACCCCGTAGTGGCCGTCCCCAACACCAGGGACAAGCAGATGGCTGGGGCTGCAGGGAAGGAGCAGGGGGTAGCAGGAGGGCTGGAGCAGGGGGGAGCAGGAGGGCTGAGCTTCCCAATCCGCACCGGGATGGGGACTTACAGCCCCAAGTGCAGCCCCCCAGCCACAGCACTGGCCACCCCACGCAGCCATCCGGACGGGAGGGACACGGGTGTTGGGGGTCAGCACTGTCGTCCCCCTACAACACCACCTGGTCCCATCACCGATTCCCGCTGGCAGGGACGGGCTGCAACGCCTGCTACATGGAGGAGATGCAAAACGTGGAGCTGGTGGAGGGCGACGAGGGGCGGATGTGCGTCAACACAGAGTGGGGGGCCTTTGGCGCCTCGGGGGAGCTGGACGAGTTCCTCCTGGAGTACGACCGCGTGGTGGACGAGACCTCACTTAACCCCGGTCAGCAACTGTAAGGAATAGGACAGATCCAGTTCCTCTGGGTGTCCCCCACCCATCCCCGGCCGCGACCCCTCCGCCCACACTTCACCTTCCCCCTGCCCACCCACGCCACGCTGGGCTTGGCTGAGGCCGGAGCAACTCATCACAGGGACCCCCAAAGCAGGTGTCCTTCACTCCAGCCGCCGTGCCTGTGCACAGGGACGCGTCTGGCAAGCGGGGGGGGAAGGAAAGAAGGGGTGCCGCAGGACGTGGCCCCCCCAGGTCCTGGCCCTGATGGCCGCCCCCTCGCCTGTGTCCCCCCCCAGCTACGAGAAGATCATCGGCGGGAAGTACATGGGGGAGATCGTCCGGCTGGTGCTGCTGAAGCTGGTGGATGAGAACCTGCTCTTCAACGGGGAGGCCTCTGAGAAGCTCAAGACCCGTGGGACCTTCGAGACCCGCTTCATGTCGCAGATCGAGAGGTATGGGGCTGGCAGGGCTGCGGCGGGGGGCCAGCACCTCCAAACCAACCCGCTATGCTGCCCTGCACTGGGGTCTTCCATCCTGTCACCCCACACTGGTCCGGGCGCATTGGTGTCTGTCCTGTCACCCCACACCAAGCTGTCCCACATCAGGGTCCCTATGTCCCATCACATCACACTAGCCTGCTCTGCCCCATATTGGGGTCCCCCATCCCATCACCCCACACCAGCCCGCTACAACTGCCCCACACAGGGTCCCCGTGTCCCTCCCTCCCCTGACCGATACACCCCTCTCTCCCCATCCCAGCGACTCCGGCGACCGCAAGCAGATCTACAACATCCTGACGGCCTTCGAGCTGCTGCCCTCGGGGACGGACTGTGACATTGTGCGGATGGTCTGCGAGAGCGTCTCCACCCGCGCTGCCCAGATGTGCTCGGCCGGGCTGGCTGGTGTCATCAACCGCATGCGGGAAAGCCGGAGCCAGGAGACCCTCAAAATCACAGTGGGGGTCGACGGCTCCGTCTACAAGCTCCATCCCAGGTGAGGATCCCTGGGAGCCTTCCTCCCACCATGGTCCCCTTCCTCCTCCTCCTGCATCCCCCACGCCTTGACCCTGGGTTTTTTTCCCCTCCGGCAGCTTCAAGGACCGCTTCCATGCCACGGTTCGGCAGCTGACGCCTGGCTGCGACATCACCTTCATCCAGTCGGAGGAAGGCAGTGGGCGCGGGGCCGCGCTCATCTCAGCTGTTGCCTGCAAAATGGCCTGCATGATGGGGCAGTGAGAGAGGACTCGGGTGGAGGATGAGGATGAGGATGATGGCGGGGGGGTTGGGAGGGCGGTGGTCCCGCTCAGAGCTCTGCAAGGAGCAGAGATGGACGTGGGAAGGGATTTGCCACCGGCAAAGGCAGCTCCCAGCTCCCCAATAAATGGGGTTTGCGTGGACTTCTCTGGGGCCGCTTGAGCGAGAGCTCCTTGTCTTCCTCGTGCTTTCAGGGAAACCCCTCCATGGGGCTGCCCCACATGTGTGGGGCAGCCAGGGGTCATCCTGTGCCTCCCTGGCTCCCTGTGTTCTCCCAGCTGGGGACACAGCTGCAGTGAGTGGGACCCCCATGCCCCCCTCCAGCCCCTTTGCTAAAGCGATTCCCCCCCCAGAGGTGTTGGCCAAGAGATAAGGGGCTGGTGGGGGGGTAGTTGGGGGTCAGAGGGGGCTGGTTGGGGGGTACTTGGGGGTCAGAGGGGGCTGGGCCAGCCCCACTAGTGAGCCCCAGGGGTGCAGAGACCGACTGGGGTGCGCCGGAGCTGCGCCAGATGCGGCAGGGCACCAATTTTCAGGGATCCCCTCCAGCCTTGTCCCCGCAATGGGAACGGGGCGGGGGGCAGAGCCTGGGGCACCCCAGCCTCCACCTTCCAGCACTGACCCCCCAAAAGGGGGCACAGACCTCCGCCAGGGGCTAAATCCCACTCCCTCCAGCGGGAGGGCCCCAAAACCCAGCAAGTCCCAGCCCACCCCAAACACTTGCTGTGGCTCAGCCCCCTTCCCAAGCAGCCAAAAATAGTGTCCCCCCCTCCAGTGACACCCGGGGGCCCAGCCTGGCTTGTGTCCGGCACAACCCAGCGGTGTCAGCGCCTGGCGCCAGCGCCAAGTTTGGCTCGGCCGCCCGCCTGCATCCGCCGCCCGATTTAGCTCAGGGTGATAAGGGGGGGATAAAAGCTGGGGCGCTCCCAGGACCCCCAGCCCAGGGCTGCGACAGGGATGGTGAGTACAGCTGAGGACCGCCCCCAGGCGCCAGGGATGGGGCACCCCTGGGTGTGGGGATGCTGTAGGGGGGCCTGGGGCACCCCTGGGTGTTGGGTCCCTCTGTGGGTGTGGGGGCATCCCAGGGATTTGGATTGCCCTGAAGGTTTGGGGTGCCGCAGGGTTTTGGGGTCCCCGGAGGGTCCAGGGCAGGGTGTTGGGGTTCCTCTGGGGGTCTGGGGCACCCCAGGGTGTTGGGGTTCCCCAGAAGGTCTGAGGTCACTCCAGGGCATGGGGGTTCCCCTTGGGCATCTGGAACACCTTGGGGTGTTGGGGTCCCTTCAGGGCACTCTGGTGTATTGGGGTCCCTTTGGCAGTTGAGGGCACCCCAGGGTGCAGGGGTCCCCATGAGGGTCTGGGGCACCCCAAATATTTGGGTTCTCCAGAGGGTCTGGGGGGCCGCAGGGTGTTGGGGTTTCCTGAAGGGTCTGGGGCACCCCAGGAATTTGAATCTCCCAGAGGGTCTGGAGCAGGGTGTTGGGGTCCCTCTGGGGGTTGGGGGCACCCCAAGGTGTTAGGGTCCCTCTAGGGATCTGGTAGTACCTCAGAGTGTAGGGGTTCTGTGGAGGATCTGGGGCACCCAAAGGTATTGGGGTCCCCTGGAGGGTTTGGGGCACCTCAGGTTCTTGGGGTCCTCATGGGATCTGGTGGCACCCCACTGTGTTGTGTTCCCCATGGGTGTCTGGGTCCTCACTGTGTTGGGGTCCTGAGGGGTCTGGGGGGACTCCAGGGTGTTGGTGTCCCTCTGGCGGACCCACCCAAGCTGTTGGAGTCAGCCTTGGAGCTGCAGGGCCACCCTGAGGGTCTGGGGCCACCCCGGGGTCTGGTGTCACCACAGAGTGGAGGGTCACCGTGGGGGTCTGGGGCTACCGTGGGGTTTTGGGGCCATGCCAAAAATGCGGGGTCACCCCAGGGTGGGGGACTAGGCCACCAGGGGGGCTGGGGATGCTGGGGGGAGTCTGGGCTTCCCGGGGGTGGGGGGTGGCCCTGTGGTGAGTGTCTCCAGGGCCTGGGTCACCCCAGGGCTGGGGCCCCCCCACGGTGCCACCCCTGAAGCCCCTGGCCCGCAGGTGGCACCCGGCAGCACCAGGATCCCTCCAGCTCATTGGAGGAGGGGAAGGGGATCCCTTCTGCTCTGATTGGCTGTCTGGATGGGGGAAGGCTGTGCACTGATTGGCGGCAGCCCTCAGCCAGCAGGATTCCGAGTCTTCTGATTGGTTGCCACCAGAAAGACATCCTTGAGCTCTGATTGGTGGCAGCCCTTGGCTAGCTGGATTCTCTCTGTTCCGATTGGCCTGAGCCGAACAAAAGGGATTCCCTGTGCTCTGATTGGCTGGGGGACCAAAATGGGATTCCCTGCACTCTGATTGGCTGGGATCAAAAAAGGGATTGCCTGCGTTCCGATTGGCCGGGGCCAGATCAATGCTCCCCTGCACCCCGGTTGGCTCCCACAGGCCAGCAGGCGGGCGGGCACACGCGGCAGGACGGCGGCCGGGCGGACGCAGCGCCGCTCCTCCAACGTCTTCTCCATGTTCGAGCAGTCGCAGATCCAGGAGTTCAAGGAGGTAATGGGGGGCCCGGGAAGGGGGGTCCCAGGGCTCGCCCCCCCTGACCCCCTGCCCGCTCCACTCCAGGCCTTCAGCTGCATCGACCAGAACCGGGACGGGATCATCACCAAGGCGGACCTGAAGGAGACCTACTCGCAGCTGGGTCAGCAGCGCCGCGTGGGGACAGGACAGGGATGGGGACAGCTGCGGCGCCAAAGCAGGGCGGTGACAGTGACAAGTGTGGGACAGTGATGGTGCTAAACTGGGGACAGTGACAGTGCCATGTTGGGGACAGCGGTGATGCCAGTTGCACGGACAGTGACAGTGCCAAGGGTGGGGACGGTGATGGTTCCAAGGCCATGGCAGTGACGGTGCCAGTGATGGTGCCAAGTGGGTGACAGTGACAGCGCCAAGTGTGGGGACGGATGTGGTGCCAGGCATGGGGAAGTGACAGTGGCAAGGGAGGGGACAGTGAGGGTGCCAAGCCCGGGGCAGTGACAGCCGGGGCCACCTGGGTGTGCGGAGGGAACCACTCGCTTTATCTCCCGAGGGACACGTCCCGGTGCTCCAGCCTGCACCTCCAGTGGCAGCTCTCCCCTCCTGGGGCCAGGCTGTCCCCGGTGCCACGTGTCCCTGTCACCGTGTCCCCCCCAGGGAAGATGAACGTGAGCGACGAGGAGCTGGAGGAGATGCTGAAAGAGGGGAAAGGGCCCATTAACTTCACCGTCTTCCTGACACTCTTCGGGGAGAAGCTGAACGGTGAGTGGCCACGGGTGTCCCCTGACGTCCCCCAACACCCGCCAACACCACCAGGGGTCAGCCGCAAACCCCACTTAACACCTTCCCCTCCAGGCACCGACCCTGAGGAGTCCATCCTCAACGCCTTCAAGCTCTTCGACCCTGCTGGCACTGGCACAGTGAACAAAGACGAGTGAGTGGGGGGCAGCAGGGCCCCCCTGGGGCACCCGGCCGGATCCTGCATCCCCCGGGATGGGGACAGGAGCTGTCCCCAGTCTCAGCCATTCCCTCTTCCCGCAGGTTTAAGCAGCTCCTCCTGACCCAGGCAGACAAGTTCTCCCCGGAAGAGGTGAGGTGGCTCCCCCAGCCATCACCATCATGGTCCCCCGTGCTGGTCCCTGCCCACCCCGTCCCCTCGCAGTGTCCCTGCATAAGGAAGGTCAGCAGGACCCTCGGGGGAAGCGGGTGCCCAGGACGCCCAGCTCTGCCTGCCCACGGGGAGACGGGGACACAGCCCCCTGCCCCAGGTCCCCATGGGTCCCCCAAAGACCCTGTCCCCAAGATCCCCATGTGCCTGGCCCCATCCCTGTGATCCCAAACCCCATCCCTGAGATCCCACGTGCCCCACAGGGACCCTGTCCCCAAGATCCCCACGTCAACCCTGCATCGACCCTGTCCCTTGCGTCCTCAAGTGCCCCACGTGGACCCTGTCCCCAAGATCCCCGTGTGTCCCCCATAGACCCCATCACCAAGGTCCCCCTCCCCACGATCCCCACGTGGCACCCCACGGGGACCCATCCCAGCCCCCCGGGTGCGTGTCCCCACACAGGTGGAGCAGGTGTTTGCGGTGACGCCCATTGACGTCTCAGGGAACATCGACTACAAGTCCCTGTGCTACATCATCACCCATGGGGACGAGAAGGAGGAATGAGGGGACAGCGGGTCCCCCGCCACTCGCTCCAGCCAAATAAACCACCAAACGAGGGGATCTTGTCCGTCCATCCATCTGCAGCATCCCCAGGGAGGGAGGCAGCTCCATTCAGCCTGGGCTTCACACCCTTGTGTGGCTCCTGGTGTCCCTGTGGAGCTGGCATGTCCCCAACACAAGGGATAGCCCCCCCACCCCACAAAGGACAGGCTCCCAGGGGATCCCCGGCACGGGGAATGGCAGGGCTACTGTCCCAGGAGACACGGTGGTCCAGGGCGAGATGCTTTATTGCATGGGGAGGCGGGTCAGGCGTCTGGGGAGGCAGGTGGGGCTGGGAGGGGAGTCGGGGTTCAGGAGGTGGTGCTCGGAGCCAGCTGCAGGGCTGAGCCCTGCGGGGACAAGGGAAGAGCAGTGAGTTGGGGGCCACCATCACCCTGTCACCCCCAATGCAGCTGCCAGCAACAGTGGCTTCTCCAACCTCCCCCCCCCAGGATGCATTTTGGGGTCCCCAATGCAGGCCACCCTATGGGGGTGCAAGCAGGTTCCCTCCTGGAGGCACAGGACCTCCACATGCCCTCCCACCCCCAGGGCAGGGGCGAGGTGCCAGATACAGGGTGCAGGTGCAGGATACGGGGTGTGGGATGGAGTATGTGGGGTGTGCGGTGCAGGATGTGGGGTGCTGGATGAAGGATGCAGGAGCGTGGGGTGCAGGGTGTGGGATGCAGGATTGGGATGCAGGATGCAGAGTGTCAGACATGGGGTGCAGGATGTGGGGGACAGGACATGGGGTGCAGGACGCTGGTGCAGGATATGGGGTGCAGGACACGGGGTGCAGGATGCAGGGCAGGGCGGGGGTGCAGGATGCAGGTGCAGGACGTGGGGTGCAGGGTGCAGGTGCAGGACAGGGGTTGCAGGATGCAGGGGCAGGACGCAGGGTGCAGGATGCAGGGTGGATGCTGACCGGGCTCAAGCCTTGCAGAAGTTGATGGCAGCACAGATGTCCTTGGGCTGGTCACCGTTCTGCAGCGCGTCGCTGATCTGATCCTGGTACTTCTTCACCAGCCGCTTGCAGAAGCCCCTGATCAGCCTTCCCAGGGACCGACAGACCTTGCCCAGCACCGCCTCCACTGTCTCCTGCCAGGACCAGCGTCAGCGGGGCAATGTGTGGGGCATTGTCCCCCGCCCCGCTCCCTCGAGCCCCCCCAGCCACCCCCTCACCTCATCAGGGTCATCACCCGCCATCGCCTTAATCTGCTCCAGGATTTTGGTGCACAGGCTGCACTTCTTCCCCTTGCCTGGTGCCATCACATCCGCTTCAGCCATGTCCCACTGTTGGGGGACAATGCAGACCCTCAGGACTGCGCCGGACCCCCCGGCACAGCCCCGAGGCAGGCGGGGGGCTGCCCCACGGCTGGCGTAGAGGCCGTGGGGCGGCAGGGCTGGTGCTCACCAGGCTGTCCCAGAGGTCACGGCAGTACTGCTCCCGGCCGCACTGGGTGGCAGTGGCCATGTCCTGGCACCAGGACGCAGGGCCGCCCTGGCAGGGCTCAGGGACCATGGCCTGTGCCGCTGAGTGGGGACGGGACAGTGAGCGTGTGCCCATCATGGAGGTCCCTGTCCCTGCGCAGCCCCCGTCCCTGCTGCCACTCCTGCCTGTCCCTATGTCCTCCTGTCCCCACCACCCCCGGGTCACCATGCAGACCATGTCCACGCCATCCCCCCATTGTCACACTGACCTCATTCCTGCCAACCCCAGGTGCCTGTCTCCAAACCCACTGAGTCCCCACCACCCCCAGGTCCCCAAGCGGACCTTCTCCCTGCCATCTTCATGTGCTTGTCCCCATGTGGGATCCATCCCCGCCACCCTCCAGTCCCCAAATAATCCCTGTCCCCATCACCCCTGGGTCCCCAAGCAGACCTTGTCCCTGCAACCCCTTCTGCCTGTCCCCATGTCCTCCTGTGTCCCCCACCCCTGGTGCCCGTCCCCACACAGACCTCCTCCCCGCTGTGCCCACGAGGACCCTGTCCCCCCATTCCAGGGCCACGCAGACCCCATCCCCAGGTGCCGTCCCCAAGCACGCTGCCACCCAGGCTGCTGTCCCTGCTGTCCCCAGTGTCCCTCCCCTCCACCCCAGGGTGCCCGTCCCCCC
>WEKW01009038.1:34294-53401 GCA_013389905.1 Sula dactylatra
AACGGGCCAGATGAGCGAGCACACCTCCACCTCTGGATGGGTGAGCCCCAGGGGGGTGGGTGGGGGTACAGGGCGGTGGCGGTGGGACGGGGGGGCTCAGCTGGCTGCCACCACAGGCCGGGATTCCTCGCGGGATGAGCAGGGCGCCTGCGCCCTCCTCTCCACCCAACTGAATGCGCTGCTGGACGAGCGCCCCGTGACGCACCGCGAGGTGCAGGGCAACGAGTCCGATGTCTTCATGGAGTACTTCCCCCGTGGCATCACCTACCAGGTATGGGTGCTGGGCATCCCTGGTGGGTGCTCCGTGTGCTCCTGGCACTCAGCATCCCCACTGAGCACTCAGCTTCCCAGCAAGCTCTCAGCATCCTGCATGGGTGCTCAGCATCCCCACCACCCTGCTTGTTCCCCACTGGGCATGTGGGATCCCCTCTGGGTGCTGGGCGTCTGTAGTAGGTGCTCAGCCTCCCCGGTGGGTGCTCAGTATCTGTGCTGGGTGCTTGTCATCCCTGCCGGGCACCCACCGAGCACACCCCGTTGGGTGCTGGGCACCCCCACTGGGCTCTCAGCACCCCTGTACCGGCAGGAGGGCGGCGTGGACTCGGCGTTCAAGCGAACCTGCCCCAGCACTGGCACCGGCCCCGTGCGCAAACTCTACCAGGTAAAGGGCAAGAAGAACATCCGGGCGAGCGAGCGGAGCCTGAGCTGGGCCAGCTTCAACACGGGTGACTGCTTCATCCTCGACCTGGGCGAGGTGGGTAGGGGCTGCGGGTGGCTCCGTCACCACCGTCCCTCTCCCTGTCCCTCAGAGCCTTCTCACCTGGAACGTCCTTCTGGGTGTCCGTCTGTGGGGTGTCCGTCTGTCTGTCAGCCTGTCCATCCATCCATAAGGGTGTCTGCCTGGTTTTCTGGGTGTCTATCTGTTGGGATGGCTGTCTGCCCTGAGAATCAGTCTGTTGGGTTGTCAGTCCTTCCGGGTAGCCATCTGTCTACTGGGGCATCTGTCTGTCCATAGGGGTGTCTGTCTGTCCTCGGAGATGTCTGTCTCTTGGGGGGCCCAGTAATCAGTTGGGGCATCCCCCTATCCATAGGTGTGTTTGATTGTTGGGGCATGTCTGTCCATCTGGGTGTCCATCTGTCGGGGTGTTCATTTGCCTGTCAGGGCATCTCCCTGGGCCAGCTTCAGCCCCAGCAACTGCTTTATCCTCAACCTGGGTGAGGTGGCTTGGGGGCCACCATGGTGGCCCAGGGGCGGTGGGATGGCTCTGTCACCACTGTCCCTCTCCCTGTCCCCAGACCCTCTTCGTCTGGTGCGGGGCCAGGTGCAACGTGCTGGAGCGCAGCAGGGTGCAGGAGCTGGCCGCGGCCATCCGGGACAGCGAGCGGGGCGGCAAGGCTCGCCTGGAGATCGTGGCGGACGGCGAGGAGCCACCTGAGATGCTCCAGGTGCGCCGGGGCCCTGCCGTCCCCACTGAGAGGAGAGGGGGACCTGAGCGTCCCCAGGGGTGGCTCTGTGATACCCTCTGTCTCTTCACCCGGCAGGTGCTGGGCCCCAAGCCCACCTTGCAGGAGGGCAGCCCCGAGGAGGACGTCGTGGCCGATCAGAGAAACGCGGGGGCAGCCATCCTCTACAAGGCAAGGCCACCTTGGGACACCACGGTGGCCCCAGGACTGGGCATAGCTGAGTGTCACCATGGTGGTCCTGTGGCTGGGCATGGCCGGGGGACACCGTGGTGGCCCTGGGGCTGGGCATAGCTGGGGGATGGTGTGGTAGCCCCAGGGAGATACGGATCTGGGCATGGCTGGGGACACTGTGGTGGCCCTGGAGGCTATATGGGGCTGGGCATGGCCAGGGCACGCCACGGTGGCCCCAGGGCAGGGCACAGGTGGGGAATGCTGCAGTGGCTGTGTGGGGGGACGTGGGGCTGGGCACGGCCGAGGGACCCCGGGATGGCCCCGTGGTGACGTCCCGGCTGCGGGCAGGTGTCAGATGCAACAGGGCGCATGGACCTGAGTCAGGTGGCCGCGAGCAGCCCCTTCAGCCAGAGTCTGCTCTGCTCTGACGACTGCTTCGTGCTGGACAACGGCGCCGGCGGGAAGGTCTACGTCTGGAAAGGTGCCTAGGGATGGGGACAGCGGGGGGAAACGCGGGGACAGGGGCCATCCCCAGCGTGGCTCTGACATCCCCGTCCGCAGGGCACAAGGCCAACGAGCAGGAGCGCCAGGCGGCCCTGAAAGTGGCCGAGGAGGTCATCGCGCGCATGGGCCACTCGCCCCAGACACAGGTGGGTGCAGGCAGTGAGGTGCACCCACGGGCTGCCACGGGTGAGGTCACCCCGTCCCGGTCCCCGTCCCCTCCCTGTCCCTGTCCCGGCAGGTGGAAATCCTGCCCCAGGGCCGCGAGACGCCCCTCTTCAAGCAGTTCTTCACTAACTGGAAGTGAGGGAGCAGGTGCCAGCGGGGCCAGCGCCCGGCCCAGGGCGTCACCAGGCTTGTGCCAGCTCCTTGCCGATGCCTGCACCTTGCTCAGCTGTCCCCAGGACTGTGCCATCCCCATCCCTGTGCCATCCCCATGCCTTTGCCCATCCCATCCCCACGTCATTCTTAGCCCCATGCCATCCCCATGCCTACATCATTCACATCCCTGTGCCATACCCAAGGCCATGCCACCCCTGTGCCTTTGCCCACCCCATGCCCATGTCATTCCCATCCCTTTGCCACCCCCACACCTTCTCCATCTCCAAGCCCATGGCATCCCCATTCCTGTGCCATCCCCATGCCTTTGCCCACCCCATGCCCATGTCATTCCCATCCCTTTGCCACCCCCACACCTTCTCCATCTCCAAGCCCATGGCATCCCCATTCCTGTGCCATCCCTATTCCTGTGCCAGCCCCATTCCTGTGCCATCCCCATGCCTTTGCCCACCCCATGCCCATGTCATTCCCATCCCTTTGCCACCCCCACACCTTCTCCATCTCCAAGCCCATGGCATCCCCATTCCTGTGCCATCCCTATTCCTGTGCCAGCCCCATTCCTGTGCCATCCCCATGCCTTTGCCCACCCCACGCCCATGTCATTCCCAGCCCCTTGCCATCCCCAAGCCCATGCCATGCCCACACTGTGCCAACACCACCTCCCCACCCTCACTGCTGCCGTACCTCTGCCATCTCCACGCCCTCACCACCTTTCTGCTCGTGCCCACGCTACCCCCGTGCCCACGCTGTGCCACCTCTGTGCCCCATTGCCTCCGTGCCCATGCTCACATCATCCTCTTGCCCACGCCATGCCCACGCCACCCCTGCACCCACACGTCTCCCCCATCCTGTGCCCAGGCCAGGGCAAATAAAGGGTTGGTGCCAAGTCCTGCGTCTCGCTGCTCCGAGTGCGGCGCCAGCCCTGCGGATGCAGGGATGCAGGGAGGGCTGGGGACGGGAGGGGATGCAGACGGGGCAGGCTACGGCAGCGCAGGGGCCGTGGCAGTGGCAGGAAGATTTCCCCAGCACCCAACGTGATGCCACCCCACACGGCATCCTGCGGGGACACCTGTGTCACAAGTACACCAGGCCTCTGCCCCCACATGGTGATGCTCACTGCCTACGATGTCCCCAGGGCCTGGCAGCACCCATGGGTGCCAAGGTGACCAGGGAGCCCTGGTCCTTGTGTGAGCACCCAGGCCCAACACAGCTGGGAGAGGTGGGAGATGGCCTGTGGCACCCGCCTGGCTGCCCGCCCTGGTCTCAAGTGCCCCTGCATCCCCAGTGTCCCCATGTCCCCAAATCACCCATGCCCCCATGTCCCCAAGTCCCCAGTGTCTCTGCATGCCTGGTACCTGCATCCCCACGGTCCTCTTGTCCTGGTGTCCCTGCAGCCTCCATGTCCACGTGTCCCCACCCCCGTGCCATCTCCACAGTCCCTGCATCCCTGATGTCCCCAGTGTCCCCAAATCTCCCAAAACACCACTAAAGCCCCTCTACCCACCCAGGGCCACCCAGACCGCCAGACCCCCATCGCTGCCAGCTCATTTCTGTTGGCTGCTGCCTCCGGCTGCTTTTCTGACCGAACCTCCCTCCCTCATGAGACTCAAATAATTAGTGCTGGAGCTAATTATTTATGTAATTATCCCTGCCTTTGCTCCCCTCTCTGGAGCATGAGCCTGGTCACGATGACCTGTTGCAAAAACATGTGGTGATTCCCACATGTGGTTCAGCTTTGCCTTATTAAAAGATTTCTTGTTAGTGTTCGCGGCTGACGTTAGGAATACGTGAGCTCTTCCCAGCCCCGCATCAAAACACTAGCATTTCACCCCAATTCCTGCCCGGGACTGCATGGCCGGATCCTGCTACAGCCATCACCAAAGAAAAGCCCTTTTATTGTTGCCAGGAGGGGGATGGCACTGGAGGAGCAAGGGGTGTGGAAGGAGCCCATGAGACCCTGGAGAACGGGCTCGGAGGAGCCGTCGTGTCCCCCAGCACCCATGGGAGTGGTGGGCAAGCCGGGACCGGCGGCATTTCCGAACTCCTTCTATTTCTAAAGCAACACCAAGGAAAGAAACTCAACAGGGGGTGGGGGTGGGGGGGAGGCGGCAGCTGGGCTCTTCCTTGTTCACAGTGAATTTGGGGTGATGGGGCGGGAGGGATCCCACGCTCACAGGTTTTGGTAAAAAGAAAAAAAACCCAAACCACCCACTTTGGCCTGGCTTAATCTCCTCCGCAGGGAGCTTGCTCACACCCGATTCAAAACCCTGCAGCATGGTTTGGGGCAAGGGAAGGGCAGAAAAAACACCTCTGGTGGGGACAGCGGGGAGGAAAACACAGGGACGCTCGTGGCAGCCCCGGGGGGAAGCTCTCCGGTGCTCGGGGTGGTGGTGGCAATGCTGTGGAGCCAGGTTCTGGCTCTCTAGGTGGTGTTAGACCCTGCGAGATGCTAAAAGCAATCCGGTGAGCTTCATCAGCGAGCCAAAAACGGGGAAAGCGGTTTATCCGTTGTGGCCACACCAGTTCTGAAGCCACAGGGTTGGAGGGAGCATGGGGAGAGAGGCAACTTGTTCCCTGAAAATGCCCCGTAAGGGGCATCCCCTCCTTCAGCCCTGGAAGAGAATTCACACTCCAAACCAGAGGGAGGAGGGGGACATCAGCACTGCAGGGGCTCAGGGTGGGATCAGACCCTCCATCCCAACCAAGGGCCAGCTACGGGGGACGGGAGAGGGCGGAGGAGAGCAGCGCCTGGGTCAGCCCTGCTGCTGAGGGAGCAGGGCAATGGCACTTCACTTGGAGAAAAAAAAAAAAAAGAAGAAATAAAAGCCACATATCGTTTGGAAGAATCAGGCTGGAGCCAAGTGGTCCTGGGGGGATGGAGCAGCTCTGGGCCCTGCAGCCCCCACCAGCCCCCTTACTCTATCAGTTCCACATAATTGGCAGGGAACATGCCGAAGTGGCCGTCGGGACCGTAGCCACGCCACCAGCCTTCGTCGATCATCTCGATGTTGGTGATGATGTTCTCCGGATCAAACGAGATCTCAGTGTCATCAGCTGGAACGAGACAGAGCGAGGGAAGGGGTCAAAACCAACCCAAACGCCCCCAGCACAGCCGGAGACACTGCGAGCACCCCCACCTGCCTCGGGTGTCCGTCCCACGGGGACACACTGTGCCAGGCACACAGCCCCTCCGCCGGACACCCCTTGCGCGAAGAAAGGAGTCTGTGACACAGCGTCCCTGGGGCTGTGTCCTGCTGGAGCCCAAACCCCTCAGCAGCCCTTTTCACGGCTGGAGAAAGCAAGGGCAGCTCAGCCCCGCTGCTGCTGGGAAAGGCCAGGGGTCCAGTAAATTAGAACATGTAAATATCTGGGTGAAACAGGCTCCGAGGCAGGAGAGGGAAGACAGGGAGATGAGTGATGTTGGGGGGAAAAAAGGGAAGCCATCAGCTTCCTTCCTTCCTTTTCCAGCTCCAATTTGGGTGGAAGACACTCTATCTAGCACCCTGCCGTGGGACCGCCCAGCATGATGGGTGATGTCTCCAGTCTGTCTCTCTGGGAACAGACTGGGCCCAGCAAACCCCTGCCCAGTTCAGAGGGAAAGCCAGAGCTCTGCAGGTCTTACCAGCCTGATAGTCGTAGAGTGCCCGCGCACACAGCCCCTTCCCCGTCAGGTCCAGCGGCTGCTGGTACTCAACCGGGTAGTCATATTTGGCATCGTCAACTTGGTCCTTCAGGAAGGAGAGAGGCAGAAAAGGAGTTACCAGTGTGAATGATGCTGTGCCAGGCAGCTTGGGCTTTGTTAGCCGCAGCAAGGGTCTGCGGTCTGGGGTCTCGCCACCCCACCGCGTGGCACACAGGGTGCATGTCGCACCGCTCCGCTTCTCGCAGCCCCGCTTGGTTTCCCGGGTGGATCGGGAGGTGTTGCACACCGGGAATTGCAGGAGAAAACAGAGGGAGGGAGGAGTACAGCACCATGCAACACCCAGAGATTTAGATCAGCCCCCT
This sequence comes from Sula dactylatra, assembly GCA_013389905.1. Taxonomy (NCBI): domain Eukaryota; kingdom Metazoa; phylum Chordata; class Aves; order Suliformes; family Sulidae; genus Sula; species Sula dactylatra. Next base: position 40,772 of record WEKW01009038.1, read on the forward strand.
GAGCCTTGGAGAACTGCATGCAGGAGGTCCCAGATGCCCCCCCTGGAATAAAAGCGCTGGCTGTGAGGGCTCCGTGCATCTCGGCCAGGAGATAAAGGAGATGAGCGTGAGAACCAGCCTCGCACCGAAGAGCAAAGGCGGCCAGCTCCCCAGTTTGGCTCACAAACCAGCACCGATCCTGCAATGCCTCCATCCCAGCAGCCAGCATCACAACCAGGAATACCAGAGACCAGCAGCAGACGCTGCAGCAGTTGATCACCCCCACGTTTAAGCCTGTTGAAGCTGGACAAGCTCCAACTCCAGTTTTCCAAGCACTTCTCTCTCATTATTATTTTGAGACCTGAGCTGGCTGCTTTTCACTTTTCTTTTGTCCAGAAAGGCTGAGGCGATCACTCAGCCCATCTCCTGCTCCTTTTGAACCAGTTGGACACTTTCAGACAAATATGAAAATGAGAAAATTAAGTATGTTTGAAATGCTTATGGTTTTGTGAGGGGAGGGGACAAGAGAGATGAATAGAGGAGAGGAAACCAAATGGCCACCACATCTCCAAGGGAAATACTGCAGCATGACACAACCCCGCTATTAGACACTGGAGAATCTGATGGACACGCCAAGAATAGCTGGGGTTTGTCGGCTCCACTGGTTTTGAGCATGCAAAGAAGCAGGAGACGGAGGAGAAAGTGCTTTGGCAAAGGGGCTGATGAGAGGCTGCCCCCTTGCCCGCTCCCGGGGCTCCAGGGACGGGGGCAGTGACACCAGCCGGAGCACCCCCGGGCACAGACTGTGCGACGGGTGACGGGGGCTCAGCGCCAGCATCTCTCACCACTGGTGCTGGGAAGGGACGCAGCACCATCCCCTCGCTGTGCAGGTGCGGCCCGAGCGCGTGCGAGCTCCGGGGTTTCTTGGTTTCCTACTGATTTTAGCCCAGGCAGCTGGGCTGCGAGCACCAGAGGGTGTGTTTGTACCCAAAGAGAAGAGGCACTTGTAAGAGGGTTCCAGACTCATCCTAAAAGATGAGACAAAGCCATGCTGTCTTGCATGAGGATCCTGGCCAGCTCTCGGGGTGCCCTTTTGTCCCCTGGGGTCCTCTATCCTCCCCCATGCACCAACCTGAGGCGGTTCTTCATAGATGGCCGAGGAGTCTGGTGGCTCCTTGTACATATTTGCCTCTTCCACATGGGAAGCCGGGACACTTGAATTGTGCCCAGTGTCTTGCCCTGCAGAAGAAACATGGTACCTCACCACGATATCCATCACCAAAACCTCTCCCTGTCCCCTCGTCCATCCAACCCCTGCTCCAGGCTGAAGTGCCACCGAACTTCTGCTGTGAGCTGGACGTCACCCAGGTCTCCTGTCCTGCAGAGGGGATGGGTCCAGCAAGGACGAACCCAGCCATGGAGTGAGCAGGGGTTTAGGGAGCAATAAAAAGGACAAAGGAGAGATCTCGGGTCTCCGATGGGGAAAGGAATAAGCTTGCTCAAGATGAACCATTTCCAAGCTGCTCCTCGTGATGAGCACCAGACCTGACGGGGAAGGCTTGGCGTGGAGACCCTGGCCAAGAGCAGCATCTAGTGGTGACTGCAGCCTGGGGACCGCCCGAGCTCACCCCAGCTCCTCCCCGGCCCGCAGTCACTGGGCTGGATGGGACACAAAGCAGGAACAAGCCGCTCTGAAACAGCTGGTTTTGCTCCACCAAAGAAAAATCTGTTTCCGGCTGAAGCTTTTTACTGAACCCAATCACTCAAAGGGTTTGGTTTTTAACCAGGTACTTTTCAACTTATTTGGGAAAAGGCAGCTTGGAGGTTGCCTCCCAGCTCCCACCTTCCTGAAGCAAAGCTCCGGAGCAGCCTCGGGACAGGGCAGTGAGCAGCCTGGTGAGCTAGGGACAAGCCAGCAGGGATGTGAAACCACACAGCCCTTTAAGGACAAGGCAACACCTCCGTGCCACCCACAGCGCATGGGGAGACCTTCCGGATGCAGCCAGCCCTCCTCCAGACTTGCTCTTCCCACCCAAACCACCCAAAAGGGGACAGAGCGTCTCACCACACGCAGACAAAGCTCTTCATAGCCCAGCTCCCTCTCCTTGTCCTGCCACCCCAGCCCCGGCAGCAAGGGCAGCGATGCCCGGGCAGATGGGCACTGCCAGCCCTTGGAGCCCTGCGGCAGCGACACGCACAGATCCTCTGGGCTTTACTGGGATGGCGAAACCCAGCCCTGCCTAACTGCTAGAGCTGGCTGCTGTCACCGCACTCTGCTGCGCAGCGGGAAATCACTGCGTGGGGGTAGAAAGCCTCCCTTGCTGGGTCTCGAAGGCATTTTGGAAAGGTCTGAGTGTGAGCCTCAAAGACCCTGCAGCGGAAGGTCTGGAGAGGGGCTCTGGGCGTGCATGCAGCCCACAGGGCTGAATTTCAGCCTTTCAGCCAGGAGATGTCCTCATCCCCTCGGCCGCTGAACCTCCTGCTATGTCTGAGGAGGAAAGAAAGGGACCTTTGCACCAGGCAGCAAAAATTCTCCTCCTTCCCCAGCCTCAGTATCCTGCTCAGCCCTCGCCATCCCCTCTGGCTGGAGGCGAAGCCTGCAGGTTTCTGGTCTAAAGATCCGCTCGCACTCTGCCGAGGCATGGGAAAACGAAACAGAAACTCAGAGCCTGGCTTCAACATGCCCAGTTTTGGGAACCTATTTGGAGAGGTGAGGTGAAAAGCTTTGGTTAGGCAAGGAAGCAAAGCCACGCACCTGCTGCAGGTACTGGGGAGGCTGGAGGCGTTCCCCAAGCAGACGAGGGGGCGAAGGAGGCTGGGGGAACATCCCGGGCAGGAGAGACGGGAAAGGCAGGACTCGGCACAGAGTTCACCTCCTTCTGCAGGAAAGGGCTGCGAAGCTTGCCTGGAAAAGGAGTCAAATGTGCTGCAGGAGCCAGGCAGGCATGGAGGCTTCCAACCGCACGGCGACAGCCCCATGGCTCCCCAGGAGTTAGTCACCGAAGGGTGTTGTCGGATGCTTTTTTGCCTTAGGAGCCCACTGCTCAGTTATCCTCCTAAGCAGGATTTTCCAGCTCTAATCCTGGCTGTGGAAAACAAGTTTGTCTACTGGTTGCAGCAGTAGCTGCAGCCAAGCAAAAAAAACCAAAAAAGACATAATTTTGGGGAGGAAGAGTAGCTGGAGCACACCACCACCCAGGTCCTGCTCTCCAGGCTCTCCACAGTGATTTTCAGAGCACCCTGGATTTCACAGACATTAGGACCAGCAACTGGGAGAGGCACGATTCAAACTGGTTGCTGCCAGCCTTCTTAGCCAGCGCACTTTCCTTTGGCAGAAAGGAAACTATTCGCTGTTATCTCCCCATCTATGCCTCTGCACGCAAACAAAAGCAAAGCAGGAGAGTTATGAGACAAGCCCTACCCAAGCACAGCAGTGAATAAGCACCAAGACTTGCCAGCCTACCCTTAGCCTGCGGGTTTTATCCCTGCCAGGGCATTTGTCTTCCTTTCCTCCATTGAAAAACATCAAATACTAACACAAACAAGGGAAATCCCAAGGGATTTCTCACCCTCAGAAATCAGCCTCCCCCCTACCCGTGATGTTTAAACAGCAAGAAAGACATTTTCCCACCGTGGGATTTCATCCTGTCCCACCGATGGCATGCCTACATAAGAAAGCGCATTTGCGCTCCTATCACAAAATAGAAGTGCTTACTCCAAATTAATTTAAGCTACTTTCAAGGAGGTTGAGCTGAGGAGGAGACATTCATCCAGGGATATCACGTGTTCTCAGCGACTTCCTCAGCTAGTTTCAGCTTTGGTTTTGTCAGCTACCTGTTTTCTATCTGATAGATCAGATCGGTCTCTTCTAAAGGTTCAGCTTGGTTCAGCCAGTGCAAAAAACCAGGTGGAATTTATGGCAGTCAGGATGGACTGCAACAGTCATCCCTTTCTGGCATTAATATATTTAATTTTAATTTTAAAAATGAAATCTAAGCTTCATGAGTCGAGCCAAAGTATGGAAAACTTTGGTCTCGGCTGTTAAAACCTGGCACAGCCCGCAGCAAGAGCCTTACCATGAAAAGATCGCGTGAGCTGGGTGTGAGACATTGCTCAGCCTACGGCAGAGAGCACCGGGTCTGACGAGAGCTACCCATGCTCAGCGGGAACCGTGGCTTCACACGTAACGCCCCCGCCCCAGACACGTGCTCCCCGCATTGGGAGCGCTCCCTGCACACATTCACCCAGCGCGGGGAACGGGAACTGGCGCGCGCTGCCCGACCCGCTGCGAGCGCTGCGCCCCGCGCCGTACCTGGCTGGGGAGCTGTTACCACGTCTGCCGGCACCGACTTCTCCCTCTGCTTGAAGATGTCCCGGGGGTTCACCGCCCTCTGCGCTATCAGCGACGCAGCCTCCTGCGAAGGCGAAGAGCGAGACCCTGTAGTCAAGGCACTACAGCCTTGAGATGGGGAGCGGCACCCACACCGCTGCACAAGACGGGGAGCTGAGCCGACGCAGCCCCCCCAGCAAAGCACTCGGGCTCCTGGCAGCGTACCTGGGCTTTCTCCACCGATTCGCTTCTCTTGAAGCCCTTCCGCTGCCTGGCCTCATACTCCTCGGCTTGCTCCTTCTGCAGCACAAGAGAGGGTCTGCTACAGCCTCGGTGGGTGCCAAGCCAGCCCCCTCCTTCCCCATCCAGGCCCCCCCTTCCCCGTCCAAGCCCAGGGACTGGAGAAATGGGACAAGGAACAGACACAGCGATGGAGGGTGAATGTGGAGGGAATGCCCTGGTCTTGGGAGGGAGATGCAGGAGGTTTGCTGGGCTGAGGATAAGAACCTGGTTTCCTCCAGGGCCCCCAGGCTCTCCTCCAGAAAGAGTTTTAAGCTCTGCTTTCCCCAGAGGCTGCAGCTGGATCGGCCATCAGGAGCATGCGGCCAGCACGAGCAGAGATATAAAGCAAGATCCAATGAAATCAAAGCCCATTGAACGAAATCGAGGATGGAGCAAGAGACCTGGAGGACCAGCTCGTGGCACCTCTCCTGCCAGACCATGTCCGTGGGTTTTTCCACTGCCCCCACCCGCCGTGACAGTGCCCCAGGTGCATCCTCCTGCCTCCGCCCGCAGTGTGGTCTGCATCACAGCACCCTGTCCTCTCCATCATGAGATGTGTGTGAAGAAACCTCACCATGGGGGGACAACGCCAAAGCTCACCCATTGCTGCTGCTCCCTGTCCCTGTTCTCTGCCTCCTGCTGCTGCTGGAGTCTCCTGCGGTGACAAATGACAAACTGGGGTTAAGAAGCAGGCAGGATGAGCGGCTTGCTCTGCACAGGGCTGCTCTGGGACCTCTCCCTGCTGCAGCTACACTTTGCTTCTTTGAGAAGACTAAAGGAAGGACGTTCCCCCTCACCTCCGAGGCCAGACGAGGAGCCACAGGCCACCCGTGGAGCTGTGCAAGTGGCAACAGCAAGGTCAGAGGGGCAGAGTAGCAGAAGCTGCTTCAAATAGTGGGACAAAACTGGGGAAATCTCTTCCTTCAGGGGCACGGACAAGAGCACCCAGCATGGAGGGGCCGGGCAGACTTCCCCAACCAAGCTCAAAACAGGAAGGCAGTGCCCGCTGCTGCTCGCTGAAGTGAGCTCCACCACCTAACAGGGGTCATGCTGTGCTTGGAGAGGAAGGAAATCAGCACAGTGCTGGTCCCCACACATACCGCCTCCTCTCTGCAAGGCGCAGAGCCTCAACCAGCTGGCCCAGAGCTCTGGCACCCCACGAACGGTGGCCACAGGTTTCAACAACGTGTTTCAGAAGCACCCTCCAAGGGGGAAGCTTGGTCCTGGGGGCAGGATGCAGGGGCACGGAGACCCACGGATGATGCTGGACAAGCAGCCAAGCTTGTCAGTTGTTTGGCCAGGCAGAAGGTGCTCTCTCCACCCCAGGGGCTTGCTGGGGGACACCCAGCTGGAGGAGCCACGCAGCCAGATCAGCCGGGCCAAACCTCCGCCACCGCCCCAGGGAGGTGAGCGAAGGCAAACACAACTCATTCACGCGTCGGCAGGAGCAGACCTACATTCAGGTTGCTCGGGGGCTATCCGGAGGATCGGACCTGCGGATCAGGGTGCTCGAGGGCAGCGTGCTGCGGGGGCGGCCAGGCTGAGCCTGCCCCAGCACAAGCCGAAGCAGATCCCCTCTGCAGCTGCTGCCTCAAAAGAGGTTTCCTGGAATTGCAGTGATTGCAGCAGCAGGGAACGCACAGACACGATGTGCTGCTCCCCGAGGAACAACCCTCCACTGGCAGCACAGGGGCTGGAGCAGGGACAGCAGCTCGGAAGAGGTGGTGACAAGGGCACAAAGCCAAGAGGTCCCAGAGAGTGGGACGGACTCTGAGAATCCTTACAAACGCTCGCCAGCGGCAGGGACTCACTTCTGGGCTTCAATTTCGTTGGATCTCGCTTTATATCTCTGTTCTCGCCCCGCCGCTTCCTGCAGCTCCCGCTCCCGACGCTCCCTCTCTAGCCGTTGCCGCTCCTCCTCCGCTCTCCTCTTCTCCTCCAGCCGGCGGTTTTCTTCATCTTTCTAATGGGAGACATACATCAAGTCATGGATTTAATTCTGCCAGCTCTGAGAAACCCCTCAGCTCTTTGCACGCTGCACTGTGCCACCAGCCAGCATTGCAGATCTCCCGGCAGCTCCCAGGGCACGCAGCGCCCGTAACACTTCCGCAGCCTGAAGGTTCACGCACTATTGCTAAACCACCGTAAAACCCTGCTGTAAAGCAACCTGAATGGGAAGCAAATACAGAGCAGACTTGCCCTGCTTGGAGAGCTTGGCCTTCAGAAAGGTCAAAAGCCATCCCCCTCACCCAAATGGAATTTGCTGTTCACCAGGAGCCGGGCTGCAGCCCAGCCCTCTCCCCCTGCACCCGCCCCAGCAGCCCTGAGCCAAATTAAGATGAGATAAAAAGCATCTTGCTCTTCAAGACCAACTTCCTCCTCCCCTTGCACCCTGAGGCAGCAGGACCTCTGCAGCCAGCCCAGTCCCGTGCTGCCTTCTGACCCATCCGTCAGCCCCCCTTTGCCAGAGGTCTGGATCCCCGACTCTGGGCAGGAGAGCCTGTGTTAGAGAGGAAAGATGGAGAGAAATCCCCAGCTACATCCAAACGCCTCGTCCTGCTCGTGCCTGGCTGCTGAAGAGAAGCGGCAGCACTCACCTCAGCTTTGGCCCAGAAATTATCTTTATTGACTCTCTTGATTTCAGACATTGCATTTGTCTTCTGGTAGACAGAGCCCTGGGGGGAGGCAGAAGAAGCGACGTGTGAGTGGTAGTCACTGAGCAATCACAATTTTTGCATTCCTCTGCAGAAGTGTGTCCCTACGGCTTTCTGACAGCTTTCTCCTGCTGCTACGGGCCCAGCCGGAACCCCTTTGCCCTGGCAGATGCCACCCAGCCTCACACGGCCGAGGGCCAGCAGGCTGGGTTGAAAGGGTCAACGGAAGATATTTAGCATGAAGAAGAAAAAATAAAGAGACACTTTGTGATAGAAAATAACAGCAAAACCAGCACGGTCCTGTGTTCAGCACAGTCCGTGACTTTTTAAAAGTTACCGCAACCTGATGCTTTGCCCCAGACTTTAAAGAAGGGCTGGCCGAGGCCCAGTGATGTGCCTGTCACCAAAAATGGGGACTTCCAACCTGGTTTTCATCATGCCTCAAGCAAAAATCAGGTCACCTGCAGAGCCCAGGCTGGAGCAGCCAGCAAAAAAGTGACCAGGACACATGGGAACCTGGCACTGCCATACCAAAGCAGGGCCAGGGGGAGAGCGAGGGTCTTGCACAGCTCAGGTTTGCTCCTTACCCACATCTCAGAGCAGGGTCAAGCGATTCAGAGTCAGAGAGCATGTGCAGCCGAGCTTCTCCTTGGTACAGCTGAGAAACCTCACTCACTTGGTGTGTGTGTTAAAAAAAAACCACCTTCCTACAGAACATTTCCACGTAGACAGAAAGGAAGTTGCTGAGATCTCTGGCCTCGACGCTCCACAGCACCGGGGGAAGCCTCAGTTTTCTTTTGCAAGCAGGTCAAAACGCCGCTGCACCAGCATGTCTTGTTCCCTGTCCTGCAGCTGCACCACAGCCTTGGAGGAGCCCCAGACCTCGCAGATACTCTACAAATTTGAAAAGCTGGAGCTTTTGTGCCTCTAAAAACCTGAACAGAACTAGGGGGAATCAGTCCTGCTTAAAAAATGGGTTGGGCCTATGGAGAGGAGAGCTTAGGCTTTGTTTGCTGCAAGGACATCTGAGCCCTGCCACCATCCCATGCTCTTGCCCTGATTCACTCCGAAATGAGCCAGAGGGAGGAACAAGCCCTGGGCAAAATCAACAGTACTTCCATGGCCACGTCAAAGCACGGGGAGCCCCTTCCGCCGCAGAGTGACGGCGGTCCTGGACGCTGCCCTTGCCTGACCATGAGCCCAGAGGGACCAGAAAGCCCCCACGGAGCAAACTCACCACGGGAGCTTGAGGGCCCGAGTCCTGGAACTTGCTGCTCTCCTTGTGGAAGTTGTAGTTGGCCCCAGAGGCCTTGGCAACCTTCTCCATGATGAGTTCAGGCTCCACGTCCTCCTCCGCGCGAGCGTTGATGGTGACATGAGCCCCCTGAGCAGGGAGAAAGCCAGCACAGGAGTGAGAGGGTGACTCCAGGGACCGCTAAACCCACCACACTGCTTTGATGGGTCCTGTTTGTGCTCCCGCAGCTCCCGAGGGAAGGAAAAGGTGAGAAAGGTCCCCGGCCGCTCTAAGATAACACAATGCTGGGAACACAGACATTTTTGGGGGGAGAAAGAGGCTTGTTTCGCCTCTTCTGCAGTCTCTAGAGCTATTTTCAACTGCAAGAGGTTTGTGCTGTGCATCAGCCTCTGCAATGCACACCTGGGCTAACCTGCAGCGCAGGGAGCATCGAGTGCCAGGGCAGCGCTCCCCAGCCTCTCCTGGCCACGGTCCTGCCTGCAGACACCTCTGTGCCACCCCAAAAAGCAGCATGAGCCATGCAGGTTGCAGGCTCCCCACGGCCACAACCTAGCCCGGAGCCCACCGATCTGGGGAGGACGCAGTAAGAAGAGGACCAGACCTTTAGGAAGTTTGCTACGGTGCTGACGTGGTTGGCGCAGGCTCCTTTTCTTGCATCGTTCACGCCTTCACCAGTCTGCAAAGAGAAACCATCGGCACCTGCTTACCCAAGTCCCATCCCAGGCTGGTTTTATACCAGCAGCACCTTTATCTAAGCCTGCAAATCATCCATGCTGGCCAGGTGAGGGCTTCGCCAGGGCTTATTGCATGGAAGAAGACCTCGCTCTGCAGCCAGCAATGCCCAGGGGGAGACAGCGAGCCTCCTGCCCAGGGACAATGGCCACACCATGAGGGCTCCAGGCTCCTGCTGGTCCTCGAGCGCTTCATTCAGCTCGTCCTAGATGGGTTCAGAGCCATTTACCGGCAGCACCGCTGCCAGCCAGGCAAGCAACATGGCCAAAGAGATGCAATGGGGAAGGGAATCCCCCCAGCCTCTGTTCGCCTGTGTCCTCGGGGTTTGGACTACGCAGCCACAGTGGTGGGCAAGGTACGCCCTCGGAATTGCAGCTTGGTGGAGGGGATTCAGCATGTTGGCTGCCTAGCATTTGGCAACTATGATCTGAGAGAGAATCAAAGGGAGAAACGGTCATTTATTTCCACCAGGTTCCTCCCAGGCCCCCACTCACCCAGTTGACGAGGACATATTTGGGCAGGCCAGAGTTGGGATCCTTCACCCTACAGAAGGCATACATCACCTTCCCACTGTTGAGCTCCTCCACCATCTCCTCCAGGCCACCATCTGTCCCGGGAGAGAAACAAGAGGGCGTGAGACAAGTGGATCGCGTACCCGTGGTGGGAATGGCCGAGCCTGCAGAGGCTGCAGCCTCCTGGCTGTTTATTTCCTGGAGATTATTCCTGTTAGATTTGGAGTTCTGCTGCACCAAGAGTATTTCAGACCCCTCATGTTTGCCCTAACCCTTCTGTTACCTGCTCGTTTGCACAGGAGCCGAGTCTCAGCCCGCTCTCACCCACGCCCCCGGCCCCAGCAGCCTTCACCACCAATTACTCTTCCTCAGACCTCTGCTGCAACAAGCATAACTCCCCGTACGGAAAGATCCCGGGTCCATAACACAAGTCAAGTGACGACAGAGAAGGGAAAGGAGATGGTCACGTGCACCCAGACTAATTAGAGGCTTTAACCAGAGCAGGCAGCTGCAAACTCTGCCCACAGGTTCCTACATGAAACCACACTGCGAGGTCTCTGGCAAACACCTCCACCGCTGGAAAACTGCTCAACGATGATCGGAAAGGTCCAGAGCAGCAGTGGAGGAACTGGCTACGCCTTGTTCCCATCCCACCTTCTAAATCTGGCGGCGGCTGTGACGAGCCCTGCTTCGTCAAATGGGAAGTAGAGATGAAACCGAGACGCTGGCGCAGGGTAAAGTCACATCCACCAACCTAAGGGGGAACTCCTGCCCTCACGCTTTCCTCACTGGCGTTAAACCCACGGGGCCCCTCCAGGCAGGTCTTTGGAGGGGCTGCTCTCAGCTACGAGCTCAGAGATGATGGAGGAGAGCCCACCTCTGCACAGGGGAAAAAAAAAGTTGTGCAAGGCTCAGCAGAGGAGTTGTGCAAGACGGGCGAGCGATGGAAAGTGCTACGTTGCCCCACAAACCGCGGCATCGCTCTCACTAAAAGCATATGCCAAAAAACTACCAGAAAAGGAGGAAAAACTGGAAAACATGTGCTCTCATTTAAAAAAAATTTCCCATAGACCACGATTCCTCCTACTTTGGTTTGTCTGACCCCTGAAAAGTGGAAAACGAGCTACTGCTTACCATCAAACACTGGCAGCAACTGCACAGTCCAGTCTGTTTTGCTCTGCACTGCAGCAGGACCTGAGATCGTTTTCTTCTCAGCTATTAAATATTTACGCTTTGGCTCTAAATTTGGCACAGTGGTTTCCAAGCCCGGCAGAAAAGTTTAAGGGTGGAAGTCTGAAGCCGGTCGGCTGACGGGAGCCCTTGCTGGGCACCGGGAGGGCCCGGGCTGTGTGTTTGCTGGGTCAATGTTTAACGCCGTGGCAGCAGGCAGGGAAGGACACAAAGGGAAGTGCTGGGAGGAGCAGAGCTCTGCGGGGAGGTCGGGGCTCTGGTAACAGGGAGCGGCAGAGTTATACAAGCCTAACTAAGCAGGGTCCAGCATAAAAACCACACAGGACTTTTAATTCACACACAAAACTCTCCAAGCAGCTAGGAGCCGTGCGAGCCCTAAACTCAGATCTCTTTTCCATACAACCCTGACTCTTCCACAGTGGCAAATCCGCATCTCAGCCGCACCAACGGTCCCCCGCTGCCGCTCTCTAGCGCAGATCCGGTGCTCAGGCAGTCACATCCTCTGCAGCCTCCCCGAGGCTCCCCGCAGCCCTCGTCTGCAGCTCAGTAAGAGCTGAACAAAAGGCCCCAGCACCAAACCACCCACAATTCGGGCTTTGCCAGACCCTGCAAAGCTGCCCAGAAACGTCTCACCTGACCACGGTCGCTGAGAGCTCCGTGGGTTGTGAGAAACACTTGCAAATGAGAAAGGCAGCCGGTGAGGGAATACAGCTGAGCGCTGGAGGATGCAAATCTAGACAGCGGAGAAACCTGCCTGGATGCGTTGCTTTCTACCAGCTTTAGCTCTGCATCAAGAAGCATTTGTGTGGGAATCGGCAGCCAGATGAAATATTTTAAAAGTCCCAGGAAGCAGGGAACCAAAGAATGAAGAGGCACTTTAACAGCAGCAAGCTGGAATCACCAGCCTGAGAAAACCAGCTTTGAAGCATTTCGTGGTCCTTCCTTCACCTTGTGCTGCAGCTGGCAGGGACCTAAAATACCTCAGGACTGCAAAGGGGTACAAGGACCCAAACTTCGGATCCTTCAGAAAAGAGGAAAACGAAAGGGAAGGAGAAGGCAGAGCCATGCAGGCACCTCTCCCACCTGTCACCAAGACTCTTTTTTCCCTCACTCAGAAACCGCACCAAACACCCCGGTGCTCCCAGACAGACGTGCGCTCTCGCCTTCCTCCCACTACCAAAGCCGCCCCTCGGCACTGGTGAGGGGCGAGAACAGGAGCACCGTTTCCCACTGCTGGAGCCATTCCAGGCAGAGGCTGGATGCCACCAGAAGCACCGAGCGACAAAAGCCAGCCAGACCTCGTGAGCTGAGCCCTGCAAACAACCCCAGGCTCGGCCGGCGGTGCCAGGAGAGTTGGGGACGGTCCCTAACAGGCTCACCTCCAGAGCCGGCCACTCGCAGGTCATTGCTGTTGCCTTCGTAGGTGAACAGAGCCCTAAAATAAAGCCAGAAGCGGAGGTTTTATCCAGCCCGGTGAGAAACGCTCTCCCCAAACCTCACACCCCATCAGCATCTCCTCTCCTGCACCACCAACTCCTCTGGACCTGCTGCAGCACACCCCAGAAACTCCCCCTTGCTCACGGTACCCATCCAGGGTGACCCTCAATACCACTAACGTGCACAGCTCCACACCTCCTGCCGCACATCCCAGATAATTCCTGCTCCCCTCATATACCCCCCACCCCCTCAGACACC
>WEKW01009039.1:0-16839 GCA_013389905.1 Sula dactylatra
TGTTATGTCCTCTCTTTTTTTCTTTTGCTTATGGAACTAGAGGGTTGATTGTTATTGGTCATTTTTATATCTGTACCTATATTTTTTGGTTTGGCTGTCTTTAGGGGCAAAACACTATTCTTCTTATTGAAAAATTCTGGCTGTTTAAAGATATTATGATGACACTGATAAATTCTTACAAATAAATTTTTTACACATGCAGTGAATAGCTGCAGAGCATATCTTTCCAGCTTGCAGAGATCAACACCCATTGAAATGACAAGTTTTGCTTATCTTTAGACACCTTGCACTTCTCAGAAATTCTGGGGCTACTACTGCAAACAGTTTACTCCATACATTAAAAAAATCCCTCACACACNAATCCCTCACACACAAAAAAGGAAAAAATAGCTCCTTATAATATAAAATATCTATCTTAAATAAGAGGAAACATCAAGGTTACCACAGGGCAACGCAAGAGGCTGAAATCAAAATGAGTTAAAGGAAAAGAGTTAAAATGCTTTAGGAAGTAAAAGAGAAAAAAAAAACTAAAAAAGAAAAAAATATGTCTTGTATCTTCCTGAAAACAAGTTAGCAATGACACATCTTCCAGCAAGGATCATTCTGGGTTTTTACTTGCTCTTCCCACCCATACTGATCTGTGTGCATACTATCCCTGGCAAATGTGTAGTTTGACTGTCCAAGAAGGATGTGATTTGCAGTATTTAATAGTGTAATGCTGGTTGGCTGCACGTGCCACTTCTAGCACAAAAACCACCTCTAAGAGGGTTTTCCCCACAGCAAGATGCAAAAGAAACTGGGGAACAAGGAAACAGCCTGGAAGACAGAAGGAAGGCTGATCATATACAAGAGCAGAGTTTGCTCTCTGTTTACAGAAGTAAATAAATAAATAATAGTAATAAACTCCCCTCCATTTATTGATTTAAGGGTAAGATATCCATCTTTTCCTTGTTAGCTAAAAACATGCTAAGCACTCGAAATGAACTGGCTTATTTAATATCTCTACAAAGTATGTGTACCTTATTCAATTACAAGTAATATGACTGTATGAATTTCCAGGTTTAATTTGTAAACATAAATCTGTATAACATCTCTGTCATTATCATACACATATTTATAGATGCAAAGGCACAGAGACAAGAACTCACTGTAAAAGGCAGAATTAAAAAAAAAAGATTTCAAGTGTAAAATTTACTCCCATATGAGCATGATTAGAACTTGTTTCCTGTAGCCTGCCTTTTCCTCTCTATTATACAAATTCCCATGTCATTCACTGCACAAATTAAACAAATGTTTAAACATTTGTTTAAACAAATTAAAATGCATTTTTTTTAAAATAACCATCATTTTTTTTTCCTACAAAATGAGATGAAAGAAAGGCTGATGTTGCTTCTCTTTTGAAGCACACAAGAGGCACTCAGATTCTCCTGTGCTCCAGGTAATTTGCTCCTGCCAACAGGACCTCTGTAGACCTGACTGCATCTCCTCAGCATACAGGAGAACAGTGAGTTAAGCTCACATAACTCGCACTACAGATGGTAAGAGAAGACTCTCAGCTGCTTTTCATGGAGATTGGTATCAAACTTCTACTCAGTGAGACTATTTGCAAGGCAAGATGCTGAGTGAATTCAAGAGTGTTAGAATCCAACACTATGTAAACAGTGATTTTTACCATTACACATTCATTATTGTTAGATACCTTCTTTATTTATGTTACGTTTAGCTCCTGGAATATACTAATACACCAAAGGATTTTATCACATCATGCCATACAGCTATAGATCTAATAATATTTCCCTTCAGCTGGCTTAAATTTAACTTTGGTAAATTTTAGTTAATGTATTGCCTGATAATATTTAGTTAATATATCAGCACTGAAAATGACTTTTATTAGTTTATTAGGAGCTCCAGTGACTTTTCAAAAGCTATCAGTTTTTGGGACTGCAAAGCTATTCGATGGGTGTTCTGCTTGAGATTGTTCCTGTGGCACTGTACAGAAATCACATGAACCAAAAGGCTTTTTTACATGCATTGTTCTCCTACAGTTTTTACAGTTTTCTATAAGGTTCTCTATTTGTCCTGCCAGGGAAAAAGAAGTGGCTAAAAATTCTACAGGGAAAGACTAGCATTACAATTCACCAAATGATCACTGATTACAACGTAGATACATATGTGATTTTTGACAGCAGAAATTTAATATTTTTAGAAGACTTGACTGATAGTTTCCATGTTTTTGACAGAACTCCTACTTATGAATAGGGGTTTAATATTTAACAGAGACTTATACCTTAATTGAGAAGACGTTACCTGAATTGATTAAAATAATAATATTAATGTGACAGTATTAAAAAGATAAAGCTGTCAACAGTGCTGTAGAAATTGGCATTGCTAACCATGTCTGAGAGACAGACCACTATAGGAACACAGAAATGGTCGTATCAGATCAAATTAGTCATCTATGTAGTTCAATACATTATACTGACAATAGGCAGCAATTTGGAGGAAATTTAAATAATTTTCTGAAAACTCAGTTTTTCACAGTAATTTTAGTCCCTATCACTTTGCACCCATAATCACTGTACATACCAAAGTAAGCCTTTGTTCTTTAATTTAATCAGTTTGTTACATCAGAATAGTTTTTACGTTTGATGTAATGGCCTTGTCATGAAAAATGCGTAATTACTTCTTATAACAGGGACTCAAACCCAGACCTATCATCCTCCCAGGGAGTATATTCACCATTAAAGTAATACTTAAATTCTTAAGGAAATCTCTATCCTATGTATCTAAAGCAGAAACCTCTTGCTCCCATAAAAATAGAAGCACACTACACAGATTTTAACATTAGCTTTTTCTTCTGAACCCAAACATAAGCACACAGAAATCGCAAAACTGTATACTTTTTTTTTTTTGTTGTACTGGTGCCCTGTAAAAACATTACTCTAACTGCCACTAAGAGGTCAGAAGGTTTACACTAGTAGTGTTTGCTGCTCACAGAGCAAGGTGCCAGTGGTGACCTGCTGGACTTCTCATCAGCTTGTTATGAGACCTGGCTGTGTGAGTCTGAACATGATACCGGATGTCTCTTGTTATGATGTGCACTTTAACTGCAGGATAACAGCCAAGGCTTTGAGAATGTGGGCTCAGCTTGGAGGTAGAGGCCCCAAAACTGTAAGCAACTCACTAATGATCACTTACAGGCTGTTGAAGAAGTGCAGCCTTGAGAGCTGGGGCAGGACTGGTTTTGGCTGAAGAAGCAGCAGCTCAGCAAGAAAAATAACAGCTGAGAAAGAGCATAAAGCACCTGCCCTGACAAACTAACATCCCTGAAGATGCTTAGCCCAGGGACAGAGGGCAAAAGCTGCAAACTGCCTAGAAACTCAGCTGTCTTATAAAAGGATAGATCTCAGATTTTGGGGGAGAGAAAGCAGAAGCCTGGTTTGGTTTCAGCTCCCCTCCTCATGGAAGAGCTCTGAAGTCTGACTGCCTTCGTGGCTTCAGCCATCAAGGACCATTGCCATCAGAGCTAATCAAATTTCAGCTCTGTGGTACTATATACTAGTTTAGGTCAGTTTTCCAAATGCTCCTGTCACAGTGGTCTCTAATCACCTAAGTAATATACATGCATATACATATATTCATCTTCAAAGCCTACCATTAAACTCAGGAGTCAATGTAAAGTGACTTCTTTTCATGGTGTTCTCTTCTTTCTCAAATAGTGTATTTGCTTTCTGAAGCACAGATAAACAAGAACCATTTTTATTCTTGGGAGGGGGCAGGGGGATAGAGGGGACTTGAGCTATCACAAAGAAATAGGTGTTTTGTTTTCTTTAATGAAGAGAGGTATCTTAATTATAGATCTAAAGATATTTAAGAGCATTTAGAAAATTGGATATTGTTCTACCATGGTCACGTTTACACTACACCTGCCATCATGCTGGTGACTTCATTCTGCTAAATCCCCCTGAAACTTCTCAATTTAATTTTTTACTTCTATCATAAATAATCAGGGCTTTGCTCATTTCATCTCCCTTCCAGATCATTAATGCAAACAGTACATTAAACCAGAGTGGTTCTTTTCTAATATTCAAACACACCTTTGTTAACATTTCACCCTCTTCAAAGATGATGAGTTATTCAGGCTTTTTGTTTTCCATGTCTCGTCCAGCTTCTGACCTGTGACAGAATTTTAGCTCTCCCTTTAAGACTGATCATTTTTAATGGCTTCTTGTGAAAGACTTTGCCAAAGTCTTTTGAAAGCTTAGTCAAACATATCTATCTCCTTCACTTACCATTTTATTGACACCCTCAAGGAATTATACTACATTACATTAGAGGCACATTTTTTCCCCTTATAGAACCCAATCTCCTTGTATAATTATGATCCATTAAGTATTTCATAATTTGATATTTTAAATTGTTACTTCAATGAAATTATTTACTGAAGATCTGTGATTTCTAGGATCTCATTTGCCCCTCTCTCAAAGGTAGTTAAATTTTTTTCTGCTACAGAAGTGCATTTTAATGAATACCTGGCCTGGGAGTTTTTTGTTTGCTTTTGTTATTTTATAAAAGTTCAGCCTCCTTCACTATGTTCCTTCAGAACTCTTGGATCCACCCTGGGAACTTCTGCTGTTTAATTCATCATTTGTTAACAGAATGTCTGCTTTTGATACTTTAATCTCTAGTAGTGTCTCATCTTTAACTTCTGGTAAACCGGTATAATTTTTCTCAAAATTAAATATGAATACTTAGAGATGCATTTAATAGGCATTCATTACCAAGTAGTGCTATTCTCTCTGGTTATGCAAAGACATTTCTATTTGTTAGAGGAAAGAAGTGAAGGTGTTTCATCTTTATCTTCTTCATTTCCCTGACAAGTTCCTAAGTTCCTCTTACAAGAGTTTACCATAAATGAAGGCCAGACATGGTTGTGGGATTTCTCTTGAAAAATACTGGTAGTATATTTCTGAGTACTACACATATTGTTAGAGTAATATTGCAGAAATTGCATGTGTCACTAAATACCTGGATCACTGGGAAAAAAAATGTCAGTCAGAAATTAAGTATTTCATCTCTATGTGAGCAGATTCATTTTCTTAAACTGTCTTTAAAAGTGACTTCCTTTTCCTGAGCACTGGTGAAACTAGTTTGAGAGAGGAAAAGCAACTTTCACATTTCTATTGGAAGCAATTTTTGAACCCAATTCCTGGACTGCCCAGACATATCTACCTTGCGAAGTATTTCTTGTCACATGCTGAATATTTCATAACATCCAGACCAGCATATGCATATTTATTTCAAGATGATTTAGAAATATTATGTCGTGTTAAAATTGTATTAATTCCAACAATAATTATGCTGTATATCAGCAAAAGAAAATCATATCTTTCAGAATAAGAAAAGAAGAAAGCTTTAAAAATGAAAAATTCTTGTTAAAGATTTACATTTCTCTAACACTAACTTTCAAATTATTAAATAATGACTGAATGATTCTTCACTTCTTCTGTCTTGGGTATACTGGAACAGTTATCTCACCTATGAGCTATATAGATTAATTTAATAACATCTGTGGAAATGACACAGCTGAAGTGATCTTTTGGAAATGTCATATGTGGAGTATGTTAGAAAAGTTTTGCAACATTCAGGAGCCAGAGATCTAATTTCTGACTTTGCTAAAACAGCACTGCTATGCAACAAGTAATTTTACAGTAAAATGTTACTGATTATGGAAATGGTACCAATGTATTTCAAAAAGAAAAATCATTCTTAATAAGAAATCCTTAAAAAGTGGTTCTCTCTTTCCATGGACATGCAGAAACTGTTGATAGAAGAAGCAAGAGATTTTTAAGGGCATTTAAAACAAACAAACAAAAACAACTTCTGTTTTCTAGTAGAGAAAATGTATTACCATGATTCATATCCATGTGTTTCACTTTATAAAATGAGTATTTAATGCAATTTTGGTACTTATTCTTGAAAATTATTCTGCTTTTTAAAGTAGAATTTTTCACTAAATCATTTTTTGATATGTTGTAGAGCATTTCTATGAGGTTATGATTAAATTCTGGTAGACTTAATTTTTTGTTAATCATAATTTAGAATACTACTGGAAAAGCAGCACAGCTGAGGTGAAGGCAAATCAGACGGAAGCATATATTTGTAGGTTTGTAGAAAATAATGTATCAGAGTTCTTGCACAGGTATGGAAAATATCTTACACTTCCTGATAAAGAAAAATTTTTCTCAGATATATGTACACATTCCCAGCTCTCTTCTTAGGAAAGGTACGGCTCTAAAATCTTTCAGTCACACTGGGAGGAGAGTACAGTTTCTGTTTTACTTGACAGGTATTTAAGAGTTTCATCTGTTCCTTTCAAAGCCATCACAGATTAAAGCTTCTACTCAAGCTCCTTTGTTTTAGTTCCAGAACGTTTCTTTAAGAAAAAAACTGCAGTTACCTTAAATGCTTTTAAGTGCTACTTGGGTTTTTTAAATTATTTTTCTGATGAAACACTAGTTTATCGTCTTTTCACATTTAATTAAATAAAAGCAAAGCACACAGGCTTTTACATTTTCCAGGTTACTTAACTGCTTAAATGAAAGATAGTTCATATTCTAACTATATTATGCCATAAGACCATAAAAAATTATATCATAGGTGGAGATAACCAAAATAAAAATCAATGAAACATAGCCAAAAGCTACACTTCCACTCAGACAAAGAAACATTGTGCTGTTCTGCAGCCGATTTGGAAGGTGCCATGGGCAGGGATGGGAACCAATCCATCAGTGGCTCACAGCAGTTTTCTTAGGCTCTGAGATGAAGCAGCAAAGTTCAAATCCTATTTCAGCTTTGAATTGTCTCCATATTTACTGGTATTTAAAACAAAAACTTTGGTTTCATCCAGTTCAAGTTGCCACGATAAACTGTAGCAAGGACGTGTGTCAACTGCAATCTGAGAGATTTGCTTTAGAGAACAGTTACCAGTAAAAGAACAACTAAATGCACTGGCACATGTCCAGAAAAGCACTTGATTGACTGTTTCAATCAAAACTGAATCATCTCAATCAATACCTTAAAATCTCTTCTTTATTATTTTTTTATTTTTTTTTTTTTTTTTTCCACATTTCCATTGCTTTATACATGTTCATAATACTGTGCNCTTTAAATATGGATATATGCATAAAGAAAAAATCATGTGGCTTCACTGGTTTTAAAATAAAGTGAAATTAATAAATTTTAATTTAATTCAATTTCCATTTTTAAAGACAGCTTGCTTTATACGCATCTATTCCTTGAAGGACAGTTCCCTCAACAGCGACTTCATGATTTTGACCGGTTAATTAAATTATTTGTTTACATGACTGTTAAATTTTACTTGTATTTGATTTGTAACCACTTAGATGTGTACTCGTGCTTCAAATCACTTTGCCCACCAATCATTCCTAGAAATGACAGCTACAAAGACAACTGTTATATGCTTCTGTTGAAATTAAATAGAATATTTTTAACTGCACTAAACTGTGAGAGGTAGCAGACCAAGAAAGTTTTTCACTTCTTGAGTCTGCACAAATACAAGAACAGACAACCACAACAAAAATAATAGCATTCTGTTTTCCTTCCGCATTTGATTTCATTGAATACATAGCACTTCAGAGGAAAATCAATGAAAAAGAAACTGACAGGAGGTAAATAGTAATTTGGATGTTATTCAAATGCATATTCTCTTTTAATCTTTTTTTTCATTACTTGAAGAATTTCCTTTTCCTTATTTTTTCAAACATCATCTTTAAAGCGTCAGTGAGTCAGCTACAGAGCAAAAAGGTCGTACTAGGTTTTGTTTTTCCATGTGTTTTGTATAATAATGTATTTCTGAGATTACCAATCACATAAAGTATCTTCAGCCATAAAATTTAGACTTCTGGCAACAAAAGTTTTGGCTTGAACCTATCCAAGGTTCAAGCAGAATTCAGGGTTGCAATGGCTAATGAACCAAAGCTACAAAGACACAAAAGCTCACTGCAGGGTGCCATCCTTCACTGGTCCAAAGTACCCTCTGATGTATCCTTCGGATGAGTTTAGGCAGAGTCTGCTTGTTTCTCATGTTTAAGGAATACATAATGTTACTTAACATTATTTTAAACACTACTTTTGCCAGGAGTATGTATTTATCTATCTATCTATCTATACATATATATACCTATCTTGAGATATTCATCTGGTCATTTATGTTCATGCATGGTCCTCAGAGAACCACTTCCTGGATCCTGCTTGACTTTGGGGTACCAGAGAAGGGATCTGGTTGTGCTATCAAATGAAGCAAGCAAAGACAAAGAACTTTCTTATATCTAGTCTCATCTACCATCTTTACTGAACTGGCTGTAAGAAATACCCTAAAATGACAGATAAGACTACCCAGCAAGTGCATAGTAAGATGTTCTGTGCTTCTTTTCATTATTTGAAATGTATAACAGGTTTTTAAAGGAAATGATTGTCAAGAAGGCAAGTGTGTATCCCCTTTCAGTTGAGAGTAGCAGTTCACAGCACCTCAGCTCTTACTGAGGCAACCATTCAATATCTTCTGGAAGTCCTGGGCATGCTAGTGAAGATTGCCCTTAGGATAATAGAGATTTGAAGCAACTGTTTGAAATACCTTGGCAAAAAATGTGTTTCTCTGTTTTTATGGGAGGAAGAGTATTTGTACTTTTCCTTTTAAAGAACTACTTTCAAAATTGACTACTTTGCTTGAAATGTTAAAAGATCTTGTTCTATGAGTATGACCTAAGACCTTTCAAAGCTATCAGTGTAAGAAAAATTGCTGGATGCCTGTCTATTTCCCACATGCACTACCTTTCCAAAGTATAAAATGAGAAATAAGGCAAAAGTAGAGACATGTATTGTCTCAGCTTGGCAGAGGGATATTCAGAGCTGTCTAATTTCCAACACTATAACTATAGCTTGTGAATTCATTTTCTTTGTCCATTTGCAGGGCAATTTGCACCACAGGCTTCAGCTTTCTAACAATTCCTAAAGTCACAAATGAGAATTTTAGATTCATACTTAGAAACATGTTTCTTGCATTAGGTTAGACTCTTAGTTGGAGCTAATGTTGGAGCTAATACTGTTTAAAGTCTTCATTAATGGCCTGGACAATGAAACAAAAGGGTCCTGCATCACATTTGCAGATGACATCAGACTGGGTGGACTGGTCTACACTGGAGGGCTGGCATGCCATTCAGAGAGGTGCTGGATGGACAAAAAAGTGGGCTGATGGGATCTTTATGAAGTTCAACAAAGGCAAACATGAAGTCTTGCATAAGAGATGAGGTAACCCCTTATGACAGAACAGGCTGGGGGCCAAGTGGTTAGAAAGTAGCTTTGTACAAAATAATATGAAAGGTTCTGGTAGGCAACAAGTTGAGCATAAGCCAGCAATGCAGCCTTTCAGCAGTGAAAACAAATCTCATACTGGACTGCATTAGCAAAAGCACAGCCATCAACTGCAGGGAAGTGACAGGTGGAGCTGACCCTCATGGAGCAGCAAGACCAGGGCTGCTACATGAGGGAGGATGAGCTAAAGGTGGCCTTGGCACAGGCTGGGGTAGGCACTTCACTAACAAGGGTGCAGTCCCAGAGGACCAAGCAGGATTGGTGGCAGTAACAGGTTCAGCCCAGTGATCATGGCAAAAATGTGAGGTGGCAGTCAGGGCTCAGGTCAAGCTGTAAGTCCAACAAAAACATCAGGACCAGCAGGGAGTGAGGCTGGGCACAGGTCTGCATACTCCATAGCTCAGGCAAGGACTAGGGACACAGACTTGACCTTGAAGAGAGCTCCTGGACCAAAAAGCCAAGGATATGTGGGTGCACTGATGCTGGTCAGGGCAACAAGTGCTTGTGGGTGCTCTCAGGGCCCTGACACCCTGTGAGCCAAGTTCTGCAGAGTGACAATTTTTTTTCCATACTTAATTAGTTTTTTCCTAATGTAAGTCTAATGATGTGTCTATCACCCTGTCTATTCATAGTCTCAGATCAGATTAGAACGTTTATGTCATGTCAGCTGCAAGTAATTAGGTTTTTTGTGCTTTTCAGTTATATGCTGCAATTGCAAAACTTTTATGCCTGTATTTATTCTTGCACTAGCTAATTATGGGGTCATTTAAACATACTTATATATTTATAAAGTATAATTATTTGTCCATTTATATTTTATCTAATCTTAGTTTGTAGTATGTCAGTAACCAAATCTGTCTTACTCTGACCAAAAATACTGCTACATGACAGTCTGCAGCATACTGTATGCAAAGAAATGTTGTACTTCTGAGTAATGACAGAAAATAGAGTATCTTTCTAATTCAACTTCAGAAAAAAGGGTGCTCTTCTTGATATGTTAATCATGAATTAATCATTCCTTTCCATCCTTCTAGTCCTTTTATTTTCTTTAAAATAATAATCATCATGTCATAGTTTTTGGAAACTACAGAAAGAATAGTTGCTACAAAAATAATGGTCTTTTACCTGGCTCAGAGGTAAACATGAAACAAAGTAATTTGAGATAAACCACTCAGCATGAACAATTCCAGAGATCAATACTCCATCTGACTAAGATATACATCATATTTTTAACTTTTCAAAATAAAGCCACTTTCTTAAGTTCACCAACTCAGGCATTCTTCCAAACTTTAGTCAATCAAGTTTTGGACATCTCCACGCATCAGTATGTTCTAGTCTTCATGTACGATAATTCTTGGGTTCTTGTCCCGCACATCAACCTTCTTAACTGTTTTTTCTCCTTCATTACAGGATCTGCCCAACCTGTTCTTCTCAGATATTTTTACTAATCACTGCCATCTTTGCAGTAACTAAGTAGAGATCAAGAACCAAATCTATACAACACACTAAAAAACACGGCAGCATTAGTTTTTAGGTGACTTCCTCTCCAGAACATAACACAAGACCCAATGCCAGGTTTCTAGACTCCATTTGTAAACAATCTAAAAAAAAGGAACAATTAGCAGCCAGACACCTAAGTTAGCCGATGCAAAATACCAACCTCTTATACAAAGGGCCACCCATTAAAAGGGCTACCTTGTAATCCAATGGTTATCATCTTACCTGTGTAAGATCCATATAACATTCTTTACTCTGCCCAAATGCCACGTGAGCTTTTCAGTTTCTACAACAGAGAAGGCTCTGGATTCTGTCAGTTCCTCCTCTTGAAGCTGTTCCAACCTTAATGGTCAGCCTAAGCACCTGCAGGACCTGAAAGGTAGCAAAAGCATGAGTCCCAATTTAGTACTAGGGCACTGTTTCACTACCAAAGTTATATAAAATTCATTAGTTTTATGAATGTTGTTAGATTTTACATTTTATAATTTTTTGTGTTGGGTCTGGAACCTAATTCTCCGCTGTGTGCCAGGTGATTGAACTCATTGCCAGCTCAGATCTAATCAATGCGTAAGAAAATCCTATAAAGTAAAAAGGCTTCAACAGGCTGAACTGAAATATCTCCACCTCAAAATATCATGTTCCTTCATCTGCAACAGTCTTTATACACAAATAGTCTAGAAGAAAGTAACGGAAAGGAACTAATTCTGTAAGCTGCAGGGGGAGATGTGGATGAGCAGCTAAAAAGCAGAAATAAAGAGAATAGAGGGGACAAAGGAATAACAGAGAGCAAGAGAAAATACTGAAAGATAAGAGCAGAAGAAACTGAGAAGTAAATGGTGTAGGTCACTGCAAAGAAACAGCAGAAAAAGAAAAAAATGCAACTATCAGTCAGAAAATATCTAAGATTTTGGGGAAAGAAAACTGACAGTACATGAACAAAATTATCTGTGTGAGAAAGGAGCAAAGAAACAAAAAGCTCAGGGATGCCTGGCTATGGAACAAACAAGAGAGATCTTCACTACTTGGTTTGACATCCTTACAAAATAGCAAGAAAGAAAATGAACATTTCTGTCTGTGAAGAAAGAGATAAGATAAAAGAGCTTCTGGAGATAGCAGTACAGCCAAAAAAAAAAAAAAAATCCAAAAGGAAAGACTTTGTGTTGGGCATAACAGGGTGCAGGCTGTGTTGAGTATCTGCGAGGGTGGGGCTGAACTTTCACTGCAGCTCTGCTGGATCAGGAAAAGCTGTGTTGCTCCAAAAGCTATAGCTACCATTTCCTTGTGGGTTGTCAGTAGAAAGCAGGCAATAAAGGTTCTTTATTACGCCTCCTACTGTTTTCTCAAAACATCAGAACTACATGAATTAAATTATGAAAAGGAAAAGAAAGGCTATGTCTGAAAAATGTCCTGAGGGCGATTAGCCAGAAAATCCTAATCCTCTCCAAGGGGTGGAAGCCCTGTTGCTTTTGACTTTAAGAACAATTCTGGACAAAATACTTGAAAATGTACGACAGAGAACATTTGTGCAGTGGCAGGAGTTCTCAATGATCTAATAGGTGTCTTTCCCTTCTAGCTTCTATTATTATGGTTTAAATTGCTCTTTAAATTTGGAGAGTTAAAATTAAATAAAGACAAGCTGTTGCACCAGTATAAGCCTTCAAAAAAATCTATTAAACTCTTTCATCTGTGTTACACCTGTCTCCATGAGCCAAATCCTTCCTTCACTCATATTTGTGTAGTGCTGTTGAAATCAGTATGAGAACTTTGAGTAACTAATTTTCCCCTTTCAGAAGGAGATGTAGCTTCTTTGGGAGTCAACTGTCCAGAGAGTTTTACAACTCCAATAATATCTGTGGGTTTATTGTTGATTATCCTGTATTTGAATGCCTGCTGCAATAACATAAGGCAATACAGCACAAAATGCATTTTAATTCTGTTTGGGCCAAATACTGCTTTCAACTCCAGTGACATAAATGACAACATAATTTACTCTAAACTCCCATTGCTATTTAATGATAAAAGCCTTGAAAGACAACAGTGACCAGAGTCCCCCTGAAACAGTCATCATAACCTCTGCAATGTCTCTATAATCTCTGAAAGTGCTGTTAGAGCTGTGGCCTGATTCTTAAGTGGCTCTATCAAATAAACCCTTCCCTGAGTTTCATTTGATGTGTGTCTTTATCACAGAATCACAGAATAAGTGAGGTTGAAAGAGACCTCTGGAGGTCATCTGGTCCAACCACCCTGCTCAAGCAGGGCCACCTAGAGCCACTTGTCCAGGACCGTATCCAGACAGCTTTTGATATATCTCCAAGGAGGGAGACTCCACAATCTCCCTGGACAACCTGTGCCAGTGCTCACAGTAAAAAAAAAAGTGCTTCCTGGTGTTCAGACAGAACCTTCTGTGTTTCAGTTTGTGCCCGTTTTTCCTCCTGTCTTGACAATGGGCACCACTGAAAAGAGACTGGTTCCATCCCCTTTGCATCCTCCCATCAGATATTTATGTACATTGATGAGGTCTCCCCTGAGCCTTCTCTAGGCTGAACGGTGCCAGCTCTCTCAGCCTTTCCTCAGAGGACAGATGCTCCAGTCCCTTAATCATCCTTGTGGCCCTTTGCTGGACTCTGTCCAAAATGCCTATGTCTTGTATTGAAGAGCTGAGAATCATTCTCATTTATAATCATTCTCTCATATACATTAGCAGGCTGAATGTCCACGGACTGCACTCACAGCAGTAATAGATTTGTGAGTCTTCTGACAAGTTCAAATGAGTTTAGAGAAATACTGTTTTCTGAAGAAATGATCCTTTGATTCTCTGGGTTGACTCA
This sequence comes from Sula dactylatra, assembly GCA_013389905.1. Lineage (NCBI taxonomy): Eukaryota > Metazoa > Chordata > Aves > Suliformes > Sulidae > Sula > Sula dactylatra. The sequence continues at coordinate 13,719 of WEKW01009039.1, forward strand.
AAAGAAAATGAGCCCTATTATCCCTTTAGTTATTTATACAGAATGTTTCTTTTGAATAGAACTTAAATTTGTTGTTACAAGCTTCCTGGTTTTCTTTATTATTTGTATATTTTTTAAAGAGTTGGTTGAAAAAAGCTCATGAAGTAACCACTTGGAACAAATAAAAACCTTTCATTCCTTGGTTTGAAACTGCAGTAATGTCAGTTATGTCCCAGAGAGGGGCATATTATCAACCATAACAGTATAAGTGAACTCTGCATCTAACATATCAAGTAAGCAACAATAAGAATGTTACAAAAAAATCACTGTGGCAGAAGATTAAACCATTTTAGCTAGCAGCATGGTAACTCAGTATGGGGACCATTTCTAATACAGGACTTACTGTGGTCAATTTCTAATGCATCTGCTAGGATTAGAAAATATAACAGCAGTCACAGCAAGATTTCTTTAATAATTATTTTAGTGGTAGGAAGGAGAGTTCTTTACGTGGTGAGCAAGAAACCACTGCCTGCCCTCAAGAAAGGTCCAACTTCTTAATCCAGCACGGTTCTTAATCAAATGTTTAATCCTTAGTAGATAAGTGATCTCCTTGCACTAAAAGGTCAGTCTCTAGAAAAACTTATAAAATGGAAAAGGCTCTGCCTACTTATGTGTACCCACACATCAACTCAAAACATACTCTCTCCATCTGTTGTACAATGTAAAGGATAACTGATTATATATAAAATGGTATGGTAAGATTCTGGAACCAAATGGCACTCTAGTAATAAAAGGGGCACGGTATTCCTTCCTTTCATTCATTCAGGTACTAGTGATTTGTCAGTTAGCATGTGCTGATACAAAGCCTGTAACTGTCCCAAATGAACAGATGTTTTTGCCTGAGCCCTTAAATACATTGTTTCCCACTAGGGGAAAAAATGCCATGTTTATTTAAAAGTACTGTAACTTCCACCATAAAGCTGATTCACTTTTGCTCTGCTTGGCAGTAAGTCTGCTGTTACAGGTAAGTGGAAGGCCATCCTGGCTAACAACTGGTCTTCCACCTCCACAAATATAACTGGTGTGGCTCTTCCAGCCATAATTCATCTCCTATCACAAAAGTGTGCAGTGGGTATAGAGTTAACATTAGCTACAATATAAGCACATTAAGATTGATTTTTGCAAGGTACAGAACAGTATGATTGGATTTGCAAGTGTGTGAGAAGAAGGATGCTAAACCTGAACGTTTTGTGTGAACCCATACAACCTGCATGCTGCGCTCTGCCTCACAAACAGACACAGCTTGTCTGCTGGATCAGACAAGTTTGAGGCAACCATTACCACCTCCAAATTCCACACTCTTCTGTAGGAAAGAGGTTTCCCTGGTGCAAAGGACTTGTCATATCCTACAGAATTGAGTAGCATGACAATCTGTCTGAGCCTGAGCCACTCAAAAAAAAATATCAAAAAAGAGTAGTGCAAAAAGGCAGACGTATCAGGGTGCTTATTTAATGTTACTCCATTTGTAGAATGGTGAATATGGAATTAAAGTGAACCTATTATTACTGCTATTGGAGGTCTGAGACAACACACTCAACAGCTAATCTTACTGGATTAACAGGACATTCAAAATATATTTACTATTTCTGTATGAACTTCTCAACATTATCATAGCATAGTTAATAATTTTCAGTGAGATTTTGATTTTAATGATGTTCTTTAATGAGGAGGCCTATTAACATTCACACTTGGGAATTAAAAGGTCTATAAGCAAATGAATCTTATTCCCTTTGGAAACTATTAGACAACGTGTGTATGCCTTTATTTGATAATCATTGCACCTGCGCGGCAAAAGGATCAGAAAGTTTGGTTTACTATGCAAACAAGATATGCCACACCTCATGAGGATTTACCTCCTCATTATTTCTCCTTTGTTTTACCAGAAGAGCTGCCGTTTCATCAGCTGCACTGACAGACTATGTCTCCAAGTCAGCACCTTTAACTTTACCCTTTAAACTCTTGGGATTTCAACCAAAAGTAATTGTAGTAGATGTGTGAATGGGTGCATATGTTTGAGAATGCGTGTCGATATGATAAAACAGAAGTATAAGAGAAAATTACTACATAAACCACAGTCTAGATTATTCATTATTATGATAAGACTAGCAACATGAGAATATTTAACCTTTACATGTTGGAAATCAGAAATGATAACCATTGCTTTGCAAAAAGACTTCTAACTTTGTCTGACATGCCTCCATTCACATTCAGGTCTATGAGCTTGGGGGTAGCCAGCAAAAAGGACTGCTGTGCAGGCATATGTGTGCATTGAAAACTCTGTGATGCATTTACTGAACTTGTTTTTCAATTAAAACCCCCCATATTTTTCTCCTGCTCATTGAAAAAAGAGATCCAAAGCATGAAGTTATTCAATAAATTCTCACCAATCTGCTCAAAAATGCTAAGACAGGCATTGGGGCCTTCTAATCTTTTTCTGCATGACAATTTTGCACTCAGCCATACAGCTGCTGTATGGCTGTCCCTGTGATCTGGGGGACAGCTGTGGAAATTGCCACTAAGGGCAATTGGACAAGCATGGCATTTATCCTGCTTGAATATACTCCTCATGTTTTGGTTGAATTGCCATGCAAAGGTTGGCGTAAACATGTGTGTTTTCTGTAATTAGAAGAGGAAGGAAGTGAGATATAAAAGTTTTACTAAGGGATAGAAATTTCCAATGAGGGAATACTCTGCTATATCCAAAAAAAGAACTTCCCATGCTCTAGTTGATCCTTTTTCCCTCCTAATCATTTTCTTTGTAGCTAGACAATACATTTTTGTTTAGATATGGCTAATGTTTTATTTGTGTGTTTGGGTTTCTTTTAAATAAGTTTTTCTTGTTCTGGAAAGTTATGTGTTACCCTTCAAATTTTTATATCCTTTCAGTAATTTTGGCTAAGGAAACAGCAGTTAAATTTAGGAATAATGCAGTTTCCCTTCTTTCCCCACATTTTTACTAATATATTCCAATGACTTGCCAGACTACTTTGCATTCTTTTTGCATACAACCTGCTGTCTTTTGAATACAACAAAGATGTCCAGCACCCCAGAAAGCATGCATGGGTAAATAGGGGCTGAAAAG
>WEKW01009041.1:331-45206 GCA_013389905.1 Sula dactylatra
ACAGAATCTCTTCAGAGAACAGACAATTTAAATTATCTCTGAAGCTTAACTGTACTGACAGACAAGAAAGTGCCATCACAGCTTTATGCACAGCAGAAGTTCTGTCAACTTGTTTTTCCACAGCTAGGGGGCATGAATTTTATACTCTTGTTATGCTAGGAAAGGAAAGAAGAAAAAAGAATCTGTTTTTCTAGGAGTTTTCATAGCTGTTAAACTTAGTACAGCAAAGCACATGTGGTATCTGTAAACTAAATTTGTCCTCTGTTCATGTCAAGTTCAAGTCTCAAAAGTTTTAAGAAGAGACCAAGCCACTTCTCTCATCATACCTATCTTAATTCCTGGAGCACATGTAGTCTTTTGAGGAAAAAGTAATCCACAGACCATTTCTGGTACTCTGTTATAGTTTGAAAGCTGGGAGGAAGGGTGATAGAGTACTTAACTCTAAGATACTTGTTTAATTCTTATTTTATCAAGGGACAATTTTAAAAATCTTTAACATTAAGCACTGAACATTAAAAGCAGCTCCATGTGGGATCACAGAGCTACACCTCTTGCACCAGTCAGCAGACAGTAGGCAGCGACACTTACCTGTTGCTTGCAAGGGAACACATGCATTCAAGAAGGGTGTGTTATTTCTTTGGCTGCTTATTTTTTAATCATCTTTTCTATGTAGGTCAGGTATGACCAGCCTCTAAAGGGGTCATTCCTCTCATTCCAAACCCTCCTCCGCTGAACTCACTCTCCATGGTTAATGAAACAGCTAATATATCACAGCCAGGTATCTTACAAAGCAACTATGACAATCCATCACAGTTAATCATAAAATGAAAACTGCAGAAGGAGCATTTAAAAAGTAAATTAATTAATCCCAGCAGATGCTGCACTATTTTCTCTCATTCTTCTCTTTCCTTCTGTTTACACTTACATTTAGTGCTGAAGAAGGTAATACCAACCCTTACCACAGTTGCCCAGCACGCACACACACACACAAAATTTACTCCCCTGGCTTCCAAAAAACATCATTTTATTACGAAAAAGGACAGCATTTGTGTCAGGGTATACCTATCTGTTCATGTTTCACCATCTCTCTCCTGTGTGTATGGGTGAGAGTGCTTAAATGTAAACCTGAATAACTCAAGCAACTAGAAAAACATCAATACTGATAAGGTACCACACTGTGTCTATCAAATGCTTCAAGCAGGATGATGACTTTTATACCAGAAAAGAATTCCTTTATCTCCTCTTTATTTGGCTTTTCTGTAAAACCTGCTAAAATGCTTATTACAGTGGCATCAGTTTATATAGTTTGGTTTAACTGTCCTTAGACAGAGGTAATGGCACCACTAACATAATGAAAAGCAGTGTGTATTTGCATCTTAATATGTTCATGTTTCTAATTTCTGGACATTTCTGAAGTTGAATATCTGTGTAGTAGAAATCAGGGAAAAAACTTCTTCATTTAAAGTGTGCTGCCTCTCTATTTCTGCAATAATCAACTCCCAAGTGGTTCCTTCATTTATTCCAAATTAAAGTTATATCAGACATGAGACCTTTTCTTGGATCCAACTGGAAAAAAAGTATCTACAGCAGCCATACAGCACACCAGAGCTCCAGTCAGCCATAACCATCTAAGAACTTCTGCTCTCCAAATTCAGAGATGTACAGAGCAGACAGTCTACAGTATCAATGGGTGACTCAACAGCACATACATAGCAACTCCTTCAGTACTGAATTCCCTTGAGGGGAAAACATGCTTTCACCATCAAGACTATTAACTTGGGGATATTTATTCCTATTTCCCCTAGATATACCACTTCTCTGGCAGTTACACACGATTAATGACTTAATTAAAATAATTGGTAGAGGCCTAAAGCTAAAATTTTTGTTTCATATAGGAGGAATCCCTTACGGGACACTAAGTAAACATCTCCCACCACAACTTCAGATTCAGAAGACAGTTAATTAACTTCTCAACTCTCAGGCCAGTTCAACTTAGTTTTCTATAAGCAATTACTATGAGTTAAATCAAGGACTGATTGGGATGGAGTGGTGAGGACAATAGAACAAGTGATGATTTCTGGATGTGGGAAAGGCATTTTATCGATACTGACTACACTAAATCTTTTCCTTTCTTTCAAACTTAAAAGCTTCATAAAGTTAAGCATTTATGTCCACTTCATTTTGATTCATATAGCTAATCTGGCTAAATTTTATCTTGCATTGATACGGGCAAGGCATTTTGTGGAGAACATAAGGGCAGTGGGCTGTCCTGAGGAGAAGTGTTTGTGTGAGTATCAGCTGAAATCAGCAGAAATGAATGCTCTGTCTTTCTTGTCGACCTTTTCAATTGCCCTCCTGTACTTCCGTCTAAATCAAAAGCAAACAGGACAACTTACCACCACAGCATGGAAACTTTTGTTGGCGCCCTCCCCGTTAACTAACCTGTTCAGCTTTCTGATGGAAGATGGAGGACATATCCAGTAACGTGCTACGTTCATCCAAGGCTGCAGCAAAAGCCTTCCATTCTTGCTCCAACTGACTAGCAATCTGTTTTATTTGCTGTGAAGCATAATGGCCAGACTCAACCAGGCGATTTGCTACTGACATGATGCGGTTTATGTTTACATACACATTCTATAGAGAAGAAGGAGGGAAAAAATTAGTGGAAGTTGGCAGACCACTTAAATACAGAGGTATACTTCTGTAAAGTTGTTCTTTATTACAGTACTGCTTAATAGACTGATTTTATTTGCCAAGTTTGTGCATGCTTAACTTTGGAATCTAGGTGTATAATTTAACAGTTTATCTGCATTACTGACAAGGGAGAAGGACAACTTGAAATTACCAGAGTCTCAAGCTAACATTAACGGTCAGCTTAAAGTCATATTATACGAAGACCCATTATTACAATGAAGAGGGAAAGCTAACCATATTTTGCAACAGTCTCAGTAAGAATGTTTACAGACACTCAAGTCAACAAGGCATTCAGACATATACAATATAGGAAAATCAAAGTATAATTAGTAAGCACTTGATCTATCCACAGTATGCATGTATGCAACATCAGTCTACAAATCTTTACATCAGCTTCTGAAAGTATTTCTACTTTTTCAGTAACAAAATACAGAACTCTGAGTTCTATGGAGTTCAACAGTTCAACCGCCCAGCTCAAAGCAGGTTCAATCAGAGCAGGCTGCTCAAGGGTCACATCCAGTGGGGTTTCGAGAATCTCTGAGGATGGAGAGACTGCAATCTCTCTGGGCAACCTGTTCCAGTGTTTCTTATGTTTAAATAGAATTTCTTGTATTTCAACTTGCGCTCATTAGTTCTTGTTCTGTTACCGGATACCATGGAGAAAAGCCTGCTTCTGTCTTCTTTACTTGCTCCCATCAGATATTTGTATATATGTTAAGATCCCTCCTAAGCATTCCTTTATCCAGGGTAACCAATCCCAGCTCTCTCAGCCTCCTCTTGTACAACACAAGCATGTCATACAGGCACTTCAGAGAAGAACTTGGTCATGATGACTTCCCAGAAAGGGAATGAGAGCTTTCTATGTAACGCTGTCCTGTAGGCATGTCCTAATTTGTGTGTGTACATCTGGAGCAACCCCAGTTCAGCCCTGTTTTGTTCATTACAAGGTCCCTTTTGTTCACATCACAGCAGACCCTTTGCTTGCCAACCCAGTCCACCACTTCTCACTTGATCGTTGGTCCTCTTCTCCCCCTCTCCCACCATTCTTACCCTAAAGCTCTTCATATCAGGTTGTCCAGCCTGCTGGCAAAGATACTTTTGCCCCACTTAGTAAAACAGCAATCCTTGATCCTCAGAGAGAGGGTCCCATGGTTGTAGAAACCAAAACCCTGTTGCCAACATCAGCTGTGTAAACAGTTGTTGACCTGCAGGATCCATCTACCCTCTCACCAGCAGGACCAAGAAGAAAACCACCTGGGCTCCTATGCCCTTGACCATTGCCTCTGGAGCCATGTAGTCATGACGAGACTTTCCAGGTCACCCCTGTCAGTATCGCTCACATGGAAGAGCAGGAGGGGGCAATAGTCTGAGGGCTGGGCAAGCTTTGGCAGTCTTTCCACAACATCCCAAATCCAAGCCCCCAGCAAGCAGCAAACTTCCACAGAGAATAAGTCAGGTTGGCAGGAGTGGGTCTCTGTTCCCTGCAGAAGGGAGTCTCCCATTACTATCACTCGCCTCTTCCTTTTGGTGCTCCTGTGTGGCTCAGACTCAGATGGCACAGATACTTAATCTGACAGCTCCCAGCTCTTCATCAGTCATGAGGTCAGTGAACCTATTCTGTAGCTGCACATCTTCAGGTGGAACAGAAAGAAACTTTCCTCCTAGTACCAGAAGCCATTATCTTCCACTAACCTTCATCATCATGGCAGTCACCATTTCCCAAACAGACAGGCACAGACTCTGCCTGACCCTTCTCCTTTCAGTACAGTTGCTAGTTTGGGCTCTTGAAGCTGCAGAATGTTGGAAAAGATCTGGTCAATCTCATTATCTCTGATGCTGTGCAGACTGCCAACCTTCTCCTGCAGCTGCTTTACTTGGTGACACAGATGCTTAATAACTGCACACCTCCTGTGGTCAAGGAAACCATCTCCTGCTGCTGCAGCCTTGGCAAGAGGCCACAGGCATTCCCTGCAGCCCCAGACCTGCAGAGCTGCGTTCTCCTTCTGGGAGCTCCCGCTAGGTTGAGGCCTCTGGTGTTACAGGGATAGTTGGTCCAGCAGTACCTGGAGACTGTGCCCTGTTGCACATCACCACCATTGCTGAGGACATGGATGTTGTTCTGAGCGGAGCTGCTGGCCCCTCCTGCATGAACTGCAGCACAAACTACTGTGTCCGTTGGCTACTTCTGTTAGCTGCACTTGTTCTCGCCTATATCCTAAAAATGTACATGTGGGACCAAACACTATCACACAGAACAGCTGGGAAGAAAACAACAAACACCATTAGAATCTCGGCATTCTGCAGTGAAATATTTTTCCCTCTTGTCCACACAGTGCTTTCTGGAATGCCAGCACATAGGAAATGCCAGAGAGCAGTCAGCTCTCTGTCAGCAGCAGCATCGCAGCTTTCCCCCAGCAAGGGTTGAGGAACTGAGTCCTGTGAGCCAGGGGGGACAGAACTGACTGCAACAAGCCACAGTAAAGGCCACAGATCAACAAGTGATAGAAGAACAAAACCTGAAATTGCTGGAAAACTCTGTGGTTGTGTTACTGTTGAGATATGTGATGGGCAGCCTGTGCCAAAATCTGACTATACTCCTGCCAGTAAGAGAGGTCATGGGAGAACGCTGGCACATGAACGCCATGTAAACGCTGCGCATCTGAGGTGGAACCACTACCTGTTGGCATCAAGCCACTGCCCGGAGCCTGACACTGACTGGATGGATTAAGTGTTGCAGTTCCTCCAGGATTCACTGTGCTGACTCATCTGAGCAATAATTGGCACAGGTCTCTATTAATTATAACTGTATGCATATGCAAGCAGGACCATACCTGACACAGCCTACACCTCAGCCAGTCCACTTAATAAATTGAGCACAGCAGTGTCACGTTGGCTGATTTTCCTTCCTGCACAACACTACCTCTTCATTTTTTAGGTTATCCCACATATCTATGCTCTCCTTTTAAGCACAGCTAACAATTGGAAGAGAACAGAACAGCTATTTCCAACAAATTTTAAAAGACTGGAGAGCATTTAGGCATATTAAAGTGTATGTAGCATAAATACAACATAATTAAATGAATCCAGAAAGCCATTACATGGTCTTGACAGTGAAAAAAAACAAGTGCCAAAAAAGAAAATAATAAAGGCTATATTAGACTACCATTTGAACTGTTTGCATATCACAAAGGAATTTTGGAAATTTTGGAACATCAGTTAGATATGAAGGACAGGGCACCATAAATGTGAAGTTAAACAAATCAAGACCAAGCTGTGGTTAAAATGCATTCATTTTGCCATAGTAATCTGGCTTCACAAGTGTGGAAGAATACCCCCTGTAGCAGTATGAATATGAATTAATATGCTGACAGCTGAACACTTTCCAAGCTAGGTATACCACATTCCTTACCTCAAAAAAAGAAATCTTATAATAATCTCAATCTTCCCCCACCCCCCCACTATCACATCCCTCAGTACTTGATATATCTGGTAAAGGTTTTAGTATTTTAGAATGCAATGACCCAAAAGAGACAGATTTAATCAAGGAGAAAAAGAATCTCAAATAGCAACTCACTACAACTGGACTGTCTTTAATTGATCCTTGACAATTAACAAATTTTATTCAGTTTTCTAAAAGGACAGGTAGGTCCACTGTCATTATTAGATGACAAATGCATATTTTGTGCGCTGCTTGAGAAGCACTGTTCAAAGTAAGCTGGTGCTCATTCCTCAGGGACTGATGTCTTATCCATCGTGTGGTTTTACATCCTGGATTCAGTTAAAGAAACAACAGCTATCAGGTATTAACTGTTAAAGACTTACTCAGCCATCTCATTTACATAATTTAATCTGCATGAAACATCCACAGCTTCTAAATGTGTATCAACTGTCTAAAAAGTGAAAGGCTAAAGCGATACTGCATTTCTTTCATTGTGTTGCACATGACAATTGTAACAAAACTAAAAAGGGAACAATTCAGGTTACTGCAATACAGTACATGTAGTAACCACACGAATGTACTTAGCGCGATTATTTTCTCTCACAATGCCCTTTAGCCTGAAGCTGAAAAGACACTTTGCAATATCTGGAAAGTTTGTCATTGCAGAACTATTCCCCAAAGGGAGTGTATATATAAAAAAAGTATTGCTCAGCAAGGCAACACAGATTAGTAGCCTAACACAAGCTGTAGTGCACCGTGACATTCTTTGGTGTGTACCTGAAAGGCAAGTACACAGGGGAAAGTATAGGTGACAGCCTGCCAGCTTAACCGAACTTCTGTCACACTCAATACCAAATAAAGCTGGCAGGTGCCCTGAAGGTTCTATTTTGTTTCCTGATTTTCCCAGACCCATTTAGGAGGAGTTTGTTTAGATCTAAGATTTCAAACAGTAGTTTTCTGACACAGAGACTATTAAGCATTTGGGGTTAAAAACCACCTCAGTGACATGGTCCATAAGCACCGTAACTGGCACCTCTATATAGACTGTAGTGAGCTTGAACTATTCATCTGTGATGGAAGTATTTTAGCAATGGAATTTCAAAATCATCTGCCACTTCACATGCAAATGGCCACCAAGACAAGGAGTAGCATTTATGTGTGAAATAACACCTGTTTTAATGGTTTAAACGTTTTCTAACATCTATTCTCGCTCTTGCAGCAACAGTAAAACCCTCAGTTTGGGAATCCAAACTTCAAAGATGAGGGCTGCAGAACACCTAAAGGTATCACCTTCTCTCTTCCCTTAAAAAAAAAAAAAATTAACTCAGCAATATCCAGACTACAATTAAGGAAAATACTTAACGTGTTCTTCACCTACAAGGATCTTCAAAATATTCTAAGGTAACTATTTAACCATTGCTATCAGCACTGGAATGAGTGAAATATAATTTCACTCTAACTTTCTTCAAATGTATCATCTCTCTTTCCTACATTTTTCATGGTGGACCTGGGGATTCTTACTGCAAGACTATCTAGTCCAACACCAACACCACCTTCTTTCCTCTCTTACTTTTCACTTACNATTACAACATTAAGTATGGGGCTCTAAACTGGACCTAGTTCTCTAGTAGGACCAACTGAATCAGAGCAATTTCTTTACAAATCTTAGTGTTCAGCACCCCCAATAAGTATCAAAATAAGATTTGCTTCTTTGCAGTAACACCGCTGCCTATTCCGTTAGTTCATGATCCACTGACATGAATATACTTGTTGCTTTATTAACACCTCACCAGCTGATTGCTTTTTAAAATCTGTTTATTTGCTTCTTCCTCCTTAAGGGTTGCAACATCTAGCATCTGCTATTTCATCTTCTTGATTTTGTAGTACTCCTCAGAAGCTGGAAATAGCCTCAACTCATTTTGCCTTTTCAGTCTCTTGTCAAGTTGGTGGCATCCAGACATCGTGTCTAAACATTAACTACTCTGGCACCAGAAAGATTCCCTTACGGATATGCACTCAAAAAACATTCTCCCAGTCTGACCAGGATCCACAGCTGTGCATTCCCTGAACTTCCAAAACATCATAAATCCATAGTTTGCTTAAACTATGGTTATTCAGAACTACCAAAAACTTGACTGAATACATTTTACCTACTCTACTGCCCCATCCCCATTTAGAATCTTTATCTTGTTTATTAGGGATGGTGGGACAGTTGATGGATTTTACCATTTAGCTTTCATTTATTTTTAACTGAAAGCCCTGCCTGAGCAATCTATTAGTTAAAAAAACAAACAAGCAAGAAAAGAAACCTAAAAAACAAAACAGACATGTTCCCCCAAGACAGAAGAGCTAGGTTACTACTGTTCACTGTTCTGCACCAAGTCTCCTGTAAAAAATCTGCATTTCAAAGCAATCTGAGAAAGAATGCACAATTCACAAACTGTAGTCTTGCTCTCATTTGCTGAAGTCTCAGAGGACCCAGGGCAGTCTAGAATTCACTGGTGCTTAAGTCTAATCTCAAGTAACAACCCTGTATGGTTACAAAAATACATATTTAAAATAAAAAGAATCTCAAGAGTGAACTATATCAGTAGTACAAAGGAAGAAAAAGCCACACTAGGTGTCAGCTAAGCTGATTTTACCTCACCTGACCTTAATGTTTTCATTTGTACCAGTCCCTGTGGGTGGATTTGAGCAAGCCCTACCAAGTAAGTCATCTTTGTAACTTTTAACTCTGTAAACCCAGTCATATTCATGGTTTATATTCATACGTTCATTTTAACCTCCCAAAATTCTCACCATTGCTCACCTCTGGCACCCTCTTTTTGGATGACATTAATTATTTGATTACTACCTTGATAAAGTGGTTTAGTACCACGTATGCAAATAGCCCGTTCTGAGAACATTAATCAACTTAGCAATATATGTACAACTGACACAGGACTTTTTGGATTATGGTTAATAAACATAGCTTCTACTGATGGTCCTATCAGCCCTGAAACAAGTAGTTACAGCACGCCCTATAATAGTACCCAGTGTCAGCTTTCTCCAAAGCAAACTTCCTTTTGACTACATCTCTTTCCAAACATTTTGACCATCACCAGTGCAGTGAGGGGCACAGAAAGCACGGCCATTTAGTCTAGCTACAAGAATAGAAGGAAAAAAAAAAAATCAAGTAGATAACATCCTCCTACTCCTCACCCATATTTCATGACTGCTTTTCTCTCCTTGTGTGCCAGCAGGTGTACGGAAAATGGCAGGAAAAATAGTGGACAGACACAGAATCAGTCTCTCCCACTCTTGCATGCAAGACTGACTAATCATATAATCATGGGTACTTTGGTTTTGCAGTTCAAAACTCAACTGATAATTTTTGTATTTGCAACTCCTATGATGCCTATTTGCAAGTTTCTCCCTTAAATGGTACTAAAAACTTGTTCTGAGAAGTGAAGCATTGGTTTAGTCACCCAAAGAGGAACTTTGAGCTGAAACTGAGTATTACTTAACTCAAATAAATCTCAAGACTTGACAATAGCAATTTACTGTTGCTGAAAGCAGGCCCTTTAAATTGTATTGAAAATCCATCCTCATCTTTAGAGAGGAGAATCACTGAGAGTTTATTTTTCCTCACAGTTAAGGAACATGGGATCTACTTGCCCTCTAAAGACACGTCCTTGACATTTATCAGGGAACAGCCTCTTGAATGCAGTAATAGCAGGTCACACACCTACAGCTGCATATGTGAACTAGCTTTCAGACAGCAGCTTTTCTAGCCACATCAACCTGCGTGTTAAGCAACTGTAACCAAACGTATGTCCATCTTCGGTGCACATCACTGCACCTATCCCGCTTTTCTCTGGGACAGTTTCATCGCAGTGAGAACCAGTCTATGTATTAAGCTTAAGACTTTCATGAACTTATTCCTGTTATCCTGAAGTGCGACCACATGAGCCTATCACATACTAAAAACATAAGATTCCTAGACATATCGCATGCTAATGAAATTGCTGAAAGTACAGTTAAATCTCCTCCCCCAGTGTATTCTTCACCTTTTTGTTTTACCACATTTGGTTTAAACTTCCGAGTACTTCGTGCTGTAATACTGAAAATCAGATTCTAAAAATGGTAGAAAGCCATTACAAGGGAAAAGAAAGAAATATTCAGCAAATCCTCTTTGTCCTTGATGTAACCAACTCCTGTTCATGACAGAAACTAAGTAGTTTTTACAACGCTTTACATCCAGGTGGCACATTTCAGGCTGGAAGACCAGATTAAAATTTTGGCATCTCACCCAAAAGCCATCGCTCTTTCTCACTCGAGTTTGGCATAAGCAGCTGCAGAAGTTGCCCTCCTGCACCTCTCAGAAAGCCAAGCTGCTATGTGGGAAGGAAGGGGAGTTGGGAGAGCCAGCTATTGACAGAGGGTAGCACCTGCTGTGACAGGAGCATGTGCCCTGCGGCAACCACAGTACATTGGGAAAAGCAGCTGCAACATCAATTATGAGGGTTAAGCTGTGAGCACATGCATAAGGTTGCATTTAGCTGCTTGGGCAGCATTTACCCTTTGAACAGCCTTTCCCCACCTAAAGTAAGCCTAAGGAAACTGCCTGGAAAGCAAGATCTATTAGGGTCCAATTAGGGCCACAATGAAAAGCCTTCAAAATCTCCTGCATGTAATAAACCTTATACATAGTTGCCACTCTTCCTTCCTCTACCCCGTGCAACTGAACAAATTTGCATGGTTGTAGATGGGTTAAAAGTTAAATTCCGTCTCTAGAGTTAGAGCATTCACATAAGAGATCTTAAATCAACTGTGATTACTGAAGAGTTACAGTGACAGGAACAGTGAACAAATAGTAACTTGTTAAGCACAGAGTGTAGGTGAAGAGCGGTCAGAGAGAAGCTGAACATGCTTGCAGGAGTTAGGATGGCCTGACATTTTTCCAGGTAAAAGCTAATGAAAAATAAGGTCTGCGAAAACTCAATCAGTTCACGTCTTTTTTTTAAGTCACCTTCAGTTTAATCTTTCCCCCTAATCTACATATAAGGCTTTTTGCCATTTAACCAAAACAAACCTGGAAAACCTGAATGCTGCTTAAATCAAAACCAGGGACTGATCATTTTGAACGTGTATTTTCCTATTCTGTGCCAAAGAAGCACTTTTTTGAGGGGGTGGGGGTTATGCTACAGAAACACATTGAAAAACTGCAGCTTGTTCTTCCCCTTTTGAATTTTTGGACTGTTGAATTTGCCCCAAATTTAAGCTGCTCCTTCCATGCTTCAAGAAATCATTGTACAGGCTGAGAAGAAGCCCTTTGTAACTAAAGCATTTGACTACAAGAGGCAAAACAGAGATTAACAGCAAAAACAGAGCTGGAGGGATTATGCTGCGTCGCTCAAGTGTTTCCTGCTGTTGATAGCATCTGACCAGTATGGAAGTACGGAAAAAAAAAAAAAAATCATCCAATTTGAAGAAAAAAGGACAACAGCGACTAATACCAGGACAGGCTGACAGAAGAATTTAACCTTTAGAGTACAAGCCCAAGAATTGCCTGGAAGTCCATCCAAAATTACTAAGTTACAAAAAACATCTCATGTCAATGACACCTACTGTCCTTCTGTGAGTTTCTTTCTGCTCTACTTCATGCACAGAGCAATGAGCAACAACGACGTACTCCATAAAGGGGCAATTCCCTGTGCACATGGAGTGAACCTACACCTTCTAACTCTAATTGTCAATCCATCCATATATGATGTTGCATAACTTAATTACAATGTTTTCCAGCATTTGTTTTACTCTTAAAAAGTTCATATTGATTTTTATTTTTTAAAAATTTTGGCAAACACAGCTGAGTTGCAAAAGAAGAAAATGTACCTTCTCTACTTGTGTCTTCTATTGCCTTAACTCTAGTTATATCATACACAAGAGCTGCCTTACTAGTCCTTTCATTATTTCAGCAAGATGCATAACGTAGGTAAGTTTACTTTGCCACTCTCTCTTTACACAGTTAGTAGTCCTGTCCTACAAAAACATCGTCTTGCAAGAGTTGATTGTTTCAACCATACTTTAATTCAATTCCCATCCTTCAACTGCCAAGGACGTTAATTTCTAACAAGAGTGGTAGTGTTCTTCCTTCATTCAGCTGACAGCAGGGACTGGATTTAGGCCCAGACTCCCGAAGTTATTTAAACACCTCCAATCCTCTTAGTGAAAAGGACCTAAAATGTACTTGAGAATTTAGTTAGAACAGGAATTCATGAAACTGAAAATAAGCAGCTTTCACTCACTGCCAGCTGAAATTCAAATTTTTAATTGCCGCCTACTGATAGCTCATCCTAAGATATTTGACAAAAGAAATTATTTGTTTTAACTCCATTCTGCTGTGCCAGAAATGAGAAATGTGTCATCTTAAAAATATGGAAAATTATTACACCAGACTCAGTTGTTGATCACCACTACTCAGAACTTTCTGAGTTGCAATCTATTCAGAAGATCCTGAGAGCTATTTCTTTCTGCATGGAGCATATTACACGTGATTGTCTGAAATTTCCTACAAGACTCAAAAGCAGTACTCAAACACACATCCCAGGTGCTAGAAGTTTGGATGCTTACAGTTGAGAAGTGCTTAGGTTGTGTTGAATACTGCCATTTGCCAAAATAATTTTGTTGCTTGATCACAGTACCTCTATACTTGGCTATCTTTTATTTTCTCCTTTGTGTTTTATCATTTCATTGCTCAAATACAAATATGCACTACTCATAAGAGAAGGAATAATTTATGTGTATGATTTACGAATTCTACCTTAACACAGAGGAAACATTCAACGTGTCAGTGCTGTGAAGTGAGGCCTGTTCTTACCATACAATTCATGGCAAAGTGATTGTGCTGTGTCTGAAGCTCCATCGCATGGGGGTGACTGGTTCCGATCTCTGTGTAGCTGTTCAGAAACAGACCTTTATTGTGTGTGATCCAGTCAAACATCTACAAGAAAATATTAAAGGGAAAAAAAAGTCACTGATTTGTTATGGCAGAAATCACTAACAAGTAATGTGAGAAATCTCTGATCACAGAAGACAAAGAGTTTAAGGCCATGAAAATTAACACTGATGCTCTTTCCATTGTAAGTTAGCACACATTTTAACCAAATCATTGCTGAAATATGAAATATGGTACCAAACAGCTGAGGCTGTTAAATCTTTAATATAGGCGTTTATCTCAACAAGCTACAGTGAAGTCAAACTTCATTACTACAAAGAAGTCATAGTAAACAAACAGGCTTGGAGCACAGCCCTGAGTTACCGAGCTTATACATTCTCTAGTGACAGCATTTCATGATGTCAGCAGCTTAGTAATTTAGAATGAAAATGGCAACCCATGGAAATTCAATATAAATTCATTCTTGCTGATCAAGTACTTCAGCAGCAAGTTTAATATTTTTAGTTCATAACTTTACAGCAGATTTGAAAACAACTTTTCTGTTACTAAACAAGTTTAAAAAAAAACTATACTTGAGCACAGAGTTACACATTACCTTCTTCCAGACAAGTTTAAGGATACTTTTTAAATATGTTTGTTTGGGGATTTTTTTTAAAAAAGTATTTGAATAATCAAATAAATGTTAAGAAAGACCTTATCTGACAGTGACCATCAATGGAGGTACATAGGTATGTTAACAGTGGCACTGGAAGACTAAGTTTTCAAAGACCAAGCAACACAGCAAAAGGCTGTTTAACGCTACCACCACTACCCTGGCAATGGTCTTGAAATCTTTGCTATATCTAGGCTCAAAAGACCCAGCTACTCCCTGGATAAGCTGAAAAACATTGTTCAGGAAAAATGATAGCAATGACCAGTAAGTACTCATTTAAACACCTTTTAAAATATGCTGGCTAACACTGCAATATTATCAAATCCATTATTCCAGCCAAGTACATGACAAATCAAATTATAAGTGGTCCACAATATGGTAAGGACTGTAAACAAACAAAGAAAAAGGTTTAAGAGCTTAGACAACTGAGACAGCTGATCACACATTCCTAAAATTTTCAGTTTCTTATCTAGTGTTAGATCATTATTCAAAATAGACACTGGTCCTGCTTTTGACCACCTTTCTCCAGGTAGTCTGACTTCGCTGCCTTCAGATACCTACAGGGCAATTCCAATCAGATTCCCTCCCACCTCACCCCTTTTTTGCCTTCTATTCTCCTGAACCAGCCCAGATTTCTTGTGCAAAGAGATGTGCAAGTCCTCCAAAATCAACGTGTTTATTTCTCCCCATCCAATACCCTTTATTTTTCCAACAAAGATCCAGCCCTTTCCTGCACCTAAATACACCACAAAGACATACACTGATGAAGAAGCCCTGAGCTATGAAATCTAATCTGGCACAAGTAGTAAAATAAAGGCTGCAAGTACATTAAGGCAAGGGCCTTAATCCAGAAGTGAGTGGGGGTACTACACAAACCTTCTCTTTAATCTTTTTCTACTGGTTGATGAGAGAATGAAGTCCCAGGTATGCTAGCTGCTGTCAACCCCATTTTGAGGTGCCTAACATTTCCCTCTATTTTGAAAGAAAGATGCATTAATTTAAGAGACTTGTTCTTGGAACCGGGAACCTAGAAAACACAGACAGGAGCTTTTACAACCACATGGCAGGACAGAGATCAATCCCACAGGCTCAACTATTTCATAAGGAGTTTCTTAATTCCGAAGTTATGCAGGCAACTATTAGATGTGTAAATGAAGAACATATCTTTCAATACCACGTGAGCACCATCAAAACTTATTTTGTTCATGCTGTAATAAGGAATAATTAATGCTCTAATTAAATGGCTGAAAGGTTGCTAAAAAGCGTTTTGGGCCTGAAAGAGCAATACTAGACCAAGAGCTTGTTATTTCCTAAATAATTTTATAACTCTAAATTCACTTGACCAGATTTTTTTCCACTCTTTACAGGCCCCTACTATTTTCAGCTATACACATTCAGCAAACACTTACTTTAAATCGTACTTTTAAAAAATTATTTTTTTTAAACACAGCAGAAAACATTAAGAGTAGTGTAAAGGAAGTCCCTGAGCTGAAATTATGAGGGTAAGGGAAAGTACAGGGGAAGAAAACAGAGGAAGAAGGAGGAAGAAGTAGTATTATGTTTGCTCTGCTTTTACTCTTCCCCATGCACCTGCTTATAACCACTGCTGGAGAGCAGGATACCAGTTTAACACAGACTTTAGTCTCATCCAGTTCAGGCATTCTTACATAAAATATTTTAAGAAATCTGAGAAAGACCATACTTAGCACTTCACTGCATAGTCTAGTTACTACTTCTCCCATAGAAAAACTCCCCACCTTTCCCTAAAGCTATTTGTGCCACAACAACAAGTTAATAATAAATGATTGCAAAACCATTCTATAAGAAGATAGATCTTATTTCAGCTCATCTAAAAGTGCACTGCCTGCCATATTTCCTCTTCAAATTCCATAACAGTCAAGGGCTTTCTCATTTGAAGGGACTGGTTAGCCCGAAACATTCTGAGATCACTCAGTCCCCTGTTAATGACATATGCACTGTCAAAAGAGATACATCAGTTTTTAGCCTGGGACTTTAAATCCCACATCAGTGAAGCAGTTTCCCACGTCAGCCTCTTCAGACTTTGTCGACTGCCTGTCACTCAAATCCCAAGGGCCACTCAAAAGGAGACCAATGTAGTCCTTAGTCATCTGTATTTATAAAGTGTTCATCTTCCCTTGATGCATGCAAAAGCATATGTCTGGAACAGAAACTTGCCAAAGCAAAAGCTTTAAAGTTACCACCACTTAAAATTTTCTTCAGTGAGAGCTACCTGTGTTCTTCACAGCTTAGAATTACTACCCCATCCCCTTTACTCCAGAAGACTAAGAGTCACTCTCAATCAAGAAATCCTTTATTTATCACTAAAAGGCTAGTGATTAACTCAAGACTAAAATTACTATTTGCAGTTGCCTTTGGTATTTCTTTCAAGTCCATCAAGCAGCACCCATTTACATTCCCCTCCCCCAGCCCCTTACCTTTTCAGCATCCTGCTCAAACAGCCTGAGCTGAAAACATTGGTCCAATTTCAATTTCCGCACATGCCACATCTGATGCAGATGCTGCCGTGTTGAGTGCAGCCTGTCCAGCATGGTGGATACTTTGGGTAAAAGGTTCTGTAAGTCTGCATTCCCTGACCCAGAGTTCTTTTTGGGAAAGCTATCACTGCTCTGTATCCGCTGGAGCAGCTTTTGTCCTTCCACATCAAGGTCCTCGATAGGAGCCTTAATGACTTTCTTTTTTAATTGTGAATGCTCTTCTATCATATTGCGAGCACCTTCCAGGTCCTGAGGCATTTCCTTTTTTGACAATATATCTTGCAGTTCCTCCAGTCTGGACAGCATATGGGTTGCATTGCTAATGTAGTCCTCAAAGGCAACTCTGATTTCTATCCATTCCTCATGGTTGTACTCCAAACAGCCATCAAATTCTGGGGTTAGCTGAGAAGGATCGACTACTTTGGTAAGGCCTTCCAAAGACACCATATTTGTCTAAAAATGAAAATTTAAAAAAAATGCTGTTACTGAAGTGACTTCGAAATTTTCTTTCAAGTTTTTGTTTTTCTCTTTCTAAGAGCTGATCATTTTGCTCATGAGGTCCACGTGACTTAACTTTTCTCATATGCTTCTTTTCAAATATCAATTCTGATCAGCCTCCTCTCTTGCAGGTATTTCCCCAAATGAGAGATATTTTATTTCTTTCTTACCTCACTACACTTAAGGAGAAAACAGCAGCCACTTTTGACTACTGTTTTGATTAAGTTTTGATTTTGTGTATTCTAAAACAGCAGGAGATAACGGCAAGGTTCAGTTGGCTGCTGTACTCTGGATGCTGGTGATATCACGATTACCACAATGGAGACCAAGACAACAAAGAGATGAAACCTAACTTATTACTTTTAGGGGTAAAACCCTAATTCCATCTTTCTCACACTCAGAAAAAGAATATAAATGACAACATGCACTACTACCTAGCCGAAGTACATGAAGCAAATCACATTCCCTCTAGCACTACTGGCCTAATGTACCCCTCCTCTCACCTAGAACATAATTCATCTGAGAGTTTTCAAGATGCTGATCAGTAGTGAGCACACTTAAAACCATGAAACAAATGTAAATTTGTATGCCATAGGGGAAATTACCTCAAACTCAAACTTAGAGCTGCCAAAGTTAGTCCTCTGTTTCTGCCAGAAATTGTCTGGCTTGATTATCAGTGCAACATGAATACAACATGGAAAGGATTCCTGTAAAATCTTCAGCAGAGGCTTTATGGAGTCCCATTTTGACCCACGCATATCTACAATGACGGTGAATCCTCGTTTACATACTTCCTCACTGCAGAAGAAAGAAGAGGTTATCAAGCAAGTGTTACAACTTCAAACACAGCACTCTACTGCACCACACTGCCTAATGAACATGGTCACCTCAGCTAACCGTAACACCCTAGGGTCTCAATGTTGACAAGCTGACATGTACAGCAGGTCTCATGAACCTCTCAGGAAGCTTCTCTCGCCCCCCTGCCAAACTCCTTGCGGGTGACAACTTTACACCTGTTGCTGATTTGATCACCTGCCTTTATCTCCTCTTTCATTTTCTTTTTTTTTTTTATATTCATGGTAATTCATCTTCCAGTCTTGTATCTCCTTCACCTTAAACAGAAATTAAACACACCATTTACTGAAGCAGCAATATGTAATGCATTTACAGTTGACTCTTCAGAACACACACACACTTTACTGATGGCAATATTCATGCCTTTCTAATGACTGAGGGGATCCTCTAAAAGACAGAAGACAGCATACTGTTCTTATCTACCACTTCCACAACTTTTTAAAACTGTCTCAGATTTAGTCCCATATTATCTGATACTTAAAGAGTCTGTAGAGGGGAAAAAACCTTTATTGACAAGTCCTTCCGTAACGGGACCTATTTGTGGATAGTTAATGGATAAGAAAGCATTTTATGGCTGTGAAGAAAACCACATCAATCCACTTCTACAAAATTTGAGCTCAATTTTGCTGTCCAAAGTCAACAGACCTTACACCCAAATTCTCTGGCAACTCTTCTGAGAATGGCAAATTTAATTTCTTTTAATCAATACCTTTTGTACACTTAGTGCTTGCTGCTGATCAAAAGCGGCAATCACCAGCAACACCAGAAATTTTGATTTTGTTCCAGTAGGATTTGCTACAAGACCTTGTTAACGTGGAAGGGGAAAATATTTCAAAACCAATGCGTCATAGCCAATGGACTGTCAAAAGGGACCAAATGTCCCTCATGAGTACATGAGTCGCTTTCAGGGATGTGACTAATGTAAAAGCAATTCTGGAGTTCATGTGGTGAGGTTTTCAGAGTGTCCAAGAAGTAGGGAAGCTTCACTGGCATACTTTACACAAATCTCATTGGTCACATTGAGTTACGACTGACACAGTAGAACAGAAGAGCTTCTGAAAGAAGTGATAACACAGGTTCCTTCGAAAATGAGATTTTTTTTTAAAGTTGGTTAAAAAAACAATCAAACAAAAAAACCCCCACCATTTAAAAAAAGGAGTTTATCAGGATAAATGCTAGCTGTCCCACCTGCCCATAGGAATGCCAAAATGGCAATGGCAGCAGGGAAATACATTATAATTGACTAGCTTGGAATACATGTAGGCTACAACGTACAATTTTCTGACCATGGTGAAAATGTTTTCTAACAGCCTCACAGGATTAAAGGACAAACAACTACTGCTTTAAAGGTAAATCCATTATTGAAAGGCTGCATGCTATTATATGAGTGCTGTTCAGCCCATCCCTACCCTACTACACGAACTGAGCACCGAGCGAGGAGTGCTTGCCACCAATTCGTATGAGGAGACACACATCTACTAGGGTGTACAAAGTGGCCCCTCACCATGTGATACAATACAGATGTGTCCTCCCATCATGTGGCGCCATCATCTGACAAAAGGTGAACCCCTTTTGGCTAAGGATCACAAAAATTGTTCTAAGAGGCTTTAGTCAGCCAAGGTCATCTGTTAAGTAAACACAAACTACACTAATACCTGGTCCAGTCAGCTTAGTCGTATTTTTAAATCGGATAAATTGTTAAATTAGTAAAATTGTGAGACTGAATCACCTTAAGTGTTTAGATGTCTTGCAAAATAACTGATACCTCTGAATCTTTAGCTATGTAGAGTAACAGTGCTGCAATAACTAATAGACAGACCAAATGTTCGGGGCTATTTGTACCATTTGGGACTTCTAATTAACAAGAGTAGCATGATCAGTCCCTAAGCGTGACTTGTATGAAAATGAGTCTTGCTTTTAATAAAGCTCCCTTTATTCTCAAAGCTTTGCCATGCTTACAGAGATATAAAACCTGCACTGACTTTCTTTTCATTTTTAAACCATTGATGCTAAACTAACATATGTCTTCTGCCAGAGGACCACTGTATTTTACCAAATTATCTCTAGAAAACTCTCTTCGGCATATTTTGGTGCGTATTTATCTACTAACTTCTCTAGTAACTTGAAGCTCTAGAGGGCTAGAATACACCTCAAACATGCAAATGTCAGGTCAAATTATGTCAGAAGTAAACATTTCAAGCCTTCTTCCCATCCTCCTCCTCCTACCTCACCAAAAATCCCCCAGTTAACTCTAAACAAAACAACAGAAAAAAAAGAGTACTAAACACTTCTACCCCTCAGAGTGACATAAAGACTAGAATAATTCAATTACCAACAATTGCTCTTAAGGAAGGCCATACACACTACCAGCTAGATGTCTTGAAGTTATTTTTATGAAAGTGTTTTTGTCAATCTGAAACCGACATCTGATTACATCAGGTGCAAAGACAACTGCCTATAAATTAACACAATACAGAAATATGGAAGATATTGCATTCAGGGATGTTGTCCAAGGGATTTTTTTCAACTGCTGCTTGAGATCATAGGCAAACATATTCAAGCACAGTCAGCACCAAATGCTCACAGATTCTGAGATGAACCTAAAGTCAGGGTCTTCTGATGATTTTTGTCCCCAATTCAGTTACTACTAGGAACAAAGTTGTATACTAACAAACTTTTTTACATATATATATATTTTTAATATATATAAAACATATATATAACTATATATATGTGGGTGTGTATATATACACATACACACTAGCACTGGATTTGACTCCAGACTGATTTATTTAAATAGCATTTTATAATTCATAGCTTCAATTGTTGATAATACAATGATATCAGTACTTTCACAGGTCCCTCCACAGGTTTATCTGAGACCTGTTCAAGCAATTTTACATATCTCTCTCCTGGTTATTCCTGTGCTCTATCAGGACAGTATAACTTGTCCAATACAAGTAAGAGTTAGGCATGTGTTGCTGACCTCAGTCCACACAAGGCATATTGTGAAAGATAACCAGCATGTTTCTAATTATTGATGTACTGAAAGCATTTGAGTTGTATAAGCAATCTTCAACACAGTGACAGCAATATGACATGGCAGCACCATTTCCAAGGCACAAACTACTTCCAGCTAAAGCACACCAGCCTTTCTGCCAACAGCCTTCCTTCTACAAGGCAGAGTAATTTTTTAGATCTCTTCCAATAAGCAGTTTGAAAACAGTAACTGACAGAACTTGGTATGAATTTGCTCATTTTCTCAAGCCATTCAGTCTTCTAGCTTGTGGGTATACTGCAACATAACCCATTTATTTTATTTTATAGCTTCAGAGCTTATCAAGTGACCATCACTTACCTAGGAATACACGCTAGGTACGAAATTAATCTTCTAAGGTCTTCTTGCCGTATTCTATCATGATTACTACGAGCTGGAAATGTTAGAATGGGACCTCCACGCTTATCTCTGCCACCTGAAAAATTAAACACATTAGAAGACCCCACAGCATGATGTCATTCTTGTTCGCAAAGCTAGTCTTCAGAATACTTTTGGAAAACCTAAGTCCTACACCATTTCATAAATATCCACTTAAAAAAAAGAAGTTATTTCAAGTTCATTGTCAACACTGCCATTTAAAGACCACCTTAAAATTGAATTTTGGGAGTATCAATCAGCATATTGTCACAATTCCTACAATGAAGAACTATCTGTCAAAAAAAATTGAAACAAAGAATAACCATAGCATTACACTTCCACATTACAGTTACATTCAAGTTTGACTGGCAGTGTGACATCTCCAGCAATGGTGCTTTATTATGTATTTAACTGTTGAATCAGCAATTGTACAGATGGAATTTAAATATACAGTTATGTTAATTTGTAGGCAAGTATTTAGATGACACTTAGCATTAACTTCATGACTAGCACAGAGTTAAGGTGTATCGTATTTCATTCCCAATGCGTTTACTAGATGAGTAGATGCTATTTAAGCATTTAGTTTATGTTTTTACCCTGTTCTGATGTGCAGATTCTGAACTGTCAGGTTAGAGTTTTTAATTTTGTTAGCAATGCAGGGAATTCTGAATCCACTTAATATGTAAGGCAAGAAATCTGACTTTGAGTTGTTTCTCTTAAGTGTATTCATCTCATTTGTTAAATTGCACAGACTTACTGTAGTTGAACATTAAAATGCGATTTTATATCCAACCCCTTGCTAAATTCAAGTCAGTAGGCTGTCTTTATCAACACTTGTATAATAGCAGAGACACATTCTTACAAGCTAAATTTCACATGTATGTTCTCAACCACAGATGTGTGGACTGTGTTCTCGTGTCCCATGGAAACGCAGAAAAACACTATCCTCTGTCCTGAACGATTTCTCATTGTAAATCGGCTCCTCGTTGTAAATCCATGTTACTAAACAAAGTTTTTTAAAAAAATCGCTTAGAAATGAAAGCCAAAAGCAAATGAATAAAATCAGTCACTCAAAAATTCACTGCTATCCTCCCCCAACAGTCTGCATGTGCTTGATAGAGACACTAAGCCTAGCTGTCAAGGTCTCCAGGGACTGTCTGCACTGGACATGCTCCCTGTGAGGAACCAATCGAAACTCCGAAGAGGTAAAAGCAGCTTTGAATTTCTGTCAAGCTGCAATGCCAGAAACCTAAACTTAAAAGGAAATTCGTATTATCTTCCATGACCCTCTTAACTGGGACATGAGATTAAAAACAACTGAGTTGTCTCACTCTAACAGAGAGAGGCAAGTCTGCTCTTGACCATCCTTACCCACTTGCCAAGCCGAAAGCTTTGAGGATTTTTACATAGCAGTGACAGGATAAAAACAAGACAGAAGCCACAAGAGAGGAGAAGGATAAATGACAAGACAGAGTCCAACAGCCCAGGCCTCCACTCAGCTCCGGAGTGATCACTGGGCTCCAAAGCTACCAAATGCAGCTGAAAGTCTGCTGCAGCCCTTAACGCTCTCCTCAGTGCGCCGCAGGCCATCAGCTACAGATCTTAAAAATTTACGTTTTGACTGGTAAGTGTTACCGATTCCAACCCTCCCAAAAAAGTACTCGATTGCTCAGGGTGGAAATTATTCCTTAAAAAGCAGCAGCCAGTGGGGAAGAGCATACACCGAATTGCCTTTAACACTCTCTAAGCATTTTCAACAAATACCTTGGTACATGCAGTCACCTCAGATCAGTCCTCCGGGCCTTTCCCACACAGCAACTCTTGTAACATGCAATTTTCCAACATGGCAAAGGAAAGAAACCTATATTCTTTATGTCATTTTGGATGCCACTTCAGTTGGCTCCCAGCTCCACATACACCACAGAGAAAACCCATTTTTTAAAAGTATGGTGCTTCAACTTCTGATAAATAATATCCTGAAACTTTTGTATGTTGGAGAGAAAATCTGCTGCACAAATTTCAGGACGACATCAGCAATGAAGAAATTAATACAGCTTTGATTTTTGGTGAAAAGGATTTTACTATCCGATCTTAAACAGGATACCAAAATTGTAGATATTAAGCAAAAAAGTCCCTAAGACTTGTTTTTTTCATCAGCTGTACTGAAAGCTTTCTTAGGCCTTTTCCAATAAGTAACTCTCATTTCCTTTGTTCCTGATGCTCCTGTGTCATACACAAACAGGAATGTTAAAAGCAACAATGTATGAGGCATCAGGTGGGAATTTCCTGTCTCTCAATAGTCGCTATCCAGCTCAACCCCCTATTTGTCTTGGTTTAACAAAAACATTTTAAGCTACTACTTTCATTGGCGAGACTTCCATTTTTACCCCTTTCCTTTTACATAAAACCCCCACAGTACTGAGATACTCTCTCTGTTTGTGCTAAGATGTGTCATATGAGTAGCCGATCAACTCACATGAGTCACCCAACATGAATCACTTCTGTGTAGTGCACATCACTAACAGCAGTCTTGTCAATGGTCTCCAAATGGCACCAAAATCCAGCAGGTTGAGTAGTGCAGGAAATGCTTTTTTACCTAGTTTCAAAGTACTTAGGTAAAGCTAAAAGGTGTGCTTTTATGGCATGTTTGAAAAACAGGACAAGTTATCAAGTGCTATTTCCTCATATGAAACCAAGATAATTGCACCTTGTAAGAAAATGCTCTCCTTGTGTTAGCATGTAAGAGTATCTTTACTTCAACAAATTTCAGTTTAAAGTTAAAAAAATTGCATCCAAACCCCATTCGTACTTCATGGTTACATCTCTGAGTCTTTTCTATTTCAGGTGGTGAGACACCCAAGACAAGCAGATTATTTCCCAGTCAGGTGAAAATCAGTTCAAGGAAGCTTCTTCCTTCCCCACTGTCCCTGCCCAACCTTTTTGTTGTTGTTTGAGAACCACTCTGTTGACAATTACAGAAAAACAACACAGGACTCACAGAGAAGCTGCATCCAAGCATTTGCATTCTACACATCAAGTTATCTTGTTACTTTGACTAATACAAGATAAAGCAGTCCAGTCTGTCAGACTGGTTTCATGAAGGAGAAGTATTTCCAATACAGAATTTACTCCAGAATCAATATGTACAGACACCAGAATTCAGGCTAGCTTGGCGAGCTTTAGGACTTTGCAGCTATCAACCTACATACAGCAACATGCTCTTCATAATACTTCACAGAAGCATTTGTTCTTCTATATTTCCTCGCCTCCTGCCCTAGCAAAAATACACCTGCTTCAAGATCTCTTTCAGAATTTAATTCTCAGAGACTATCTCTCTCCTTCTCACTCCAACTGTCATCCAATCATTAACTTTACCTTTAACAGCTTGAGCATCACAGCTACACTAACATATTTTAAGATACACAAGGAACACAGATTTTAACAAGTCCAGATGACTCACCTGCACGACAGTCCTAATTTGTACATTATTTGTTGTACAAAGTTTAGTTGTAAATTTTTTTTTTTTTTTTTTTTTTTTTTTTTNGCCAGTGCTACAGATAGAGGCAAGGAGAAAGAATTCTCTTCCATCTAAATACACCTTCAGATATGCTAAATTATGAAAAATCCCCTTTTTTTTCATTTACAAAAATGCATCAACAGCTCAATAAAAAGGGGGCTAAACTGGATTGTGATGATGGAGGAGAAAGCAAAAGTAAATCACATCAGATCTACTGTGATTTGTGGCAGAAGAAAAGCAACTACTGAAATAGTTTTTTCAAGGTGATGAAGTACTCAGACTGTACAAAGAAAAATTATGTTTAGTAGATCTGTTAAATACAACCACCTGAAAACAAATGAAAGGAATAAATGAAAAGTAAAGACTGAAACAAAGCAATACAGACTTACAGCCGAACTGAGGCTAACACAGATCAAAGAGGTACCTGTTGGAGCAGAAAAGGGCAACTGTCATAAAGACAGTTTCATCACAACATAGTACACTTCAAGTAGAAGTGGTACCTCAGTGGGGGTTATCTGTAACCAAGAGCTTTAACTCTTAAAACACCAAGATTTCTGATTGGATCAAAACATCATCTGAAGAATGGCTTAGGAGATACCTATGGTGGAAGCAGACATTGCCCCTTGTCTTCTGCATGTGGCTGCTTGTGAAGAGAGCGCCTCCATCCTCTTCATAGCTGCCCTTTAAGTCCTGGAATACTGTGATAAGGTAGCCCCTGAGCCTTCTCTTCTCCAGGGAGAAAAGACCTAGCTCCTTCAGTCTTTCCTCATGGGGCAGGTTCTCCAGCCCTTTGATCATCTTCGTGGCACTGCTGTGGATCCTCTCCAGTCTGGTTGAGTTTTTCTTTAATTGTGGGGACCAGAACTGGACACAGTAATCCAGGAATGGCCTGAAAAGCACTGAGTAGATTGGTATGATCACATCTCTATCTCTGCTAGTAACACCCCTGTAGATACAGCGCAGAATCCAATTTACCTTTGTTGCTGCAGCAGCCATGCTGACTTATGTTCATTTTTTGTCCACCAGGACCCCTCAGGTCCCTGTCAGCAAGGGTCCTCAGCCACACAGACCTGAGCCTGTACTGGGCTCTTTGGTTATTCCAGCACAGATACAGGACTCTGCACTTGTCTCTGTTACACTTCATACTGCTCTTGCCAGCCCATTCTTCCAGCCTGTCCAGGTCTCTCCGTAAGATAGCTCACCCTTATATGTCCATCTCATAATAAGCTGGTCTCAAGAAGTGCTTAAGAAAGTCATCATTGTAGAAGGATCAGTGTCTTTAGTATTCTAAGAACACAAAGATGAATATACTGCTATATAGCCCACACTTACTCATTAAGTTGGAGAAGGAAGGTCTCAGCAGAGAAAGACAGAGAAAAGACTGGGGAAGTGAACCGAGGATCTCAAACACTCCATGAATTTTTTCAAACTGTGTTATTTGTGTAACTTTCCTGCTCTATAAAAAAAGAACCTTTTCTTTGCACTGTTGATTGTCATACTTTATTTCTACTTGAGAAGGTACCTGACAATCAACAATCAACATGTTGCAACAACTCTACCAGAACTCCAATATAAATGTGGGAGAACAAAATACAAAACTTACTGTCTGTGGATGCCTTAGGCTTAATGGGACTATTAGAGTATTTAGTAGAGATAACTTAGTTATCTTTACATATAGTTTTAGTAGAGATATCCCCAATAAATTTGTCCTACTTCTACAGACCTTAACCAGTTATTGTACCTAAAAATATTAAAACCAAGTACTTGAGCAAAAGTTGTACCTTTGAAGGAAAAAAAAGCAAAGTACATTGAAAGCCTCTGTAAGTCAATAATGCAACAATCGTCCTTACCTTTGTGTTCCCAGGTATAAAGCTCGACCGTTCTAGTTCCACAATGGTTAAGCCATAGTGGTGGTGGTAGTTTTGTTAGGGGTTTTTCTGTTTGTTTTGTTGTGGGTGGTTGGTTGGGGGTTTTTTTGATTGCTTGCACTACTAGTGTATCTCATTTGACTTGAGCTCCACGTGCAATGGAAATGTGAAGCTACGGATTTTGGCATATCAGTACCTGCCAGTCTTGCTGCCCACAGCTGTTTGCTGTGTGCTTCTGTCAGAAGTTGCTACCTTCACACAGGCAAGTTGGCAACCACTTCTTCCTGCCTGCAACTCATCCACTCTGGTTCATAATCCATTATCTCCCCTTAAATTTATCTTCAGCTTTCATTTGACCCACTTCACTTTCATTGAATTAATGCCTTTTGAGAATGCCATATGCTTACAACTTAACATTAGAAAACACCTATCATCTTTCAGATACCTTTTAAGAGGTCTAAACTAAGTTCTGGACAACCTGGAAATTCAGAGGTTTTGGAATGGAAACTTGACTATCTTTTCATTGAGTGCCATAAAGCAAGGTCCAAAAAAAGGATTAATGGGGGATTGAAATGTTGTGCTTAACTAACTCCCTTCTCTTCTCTACTCTTCCTCTGAAAATACAGTTTTAAGCAAGCCTTCATCAGCACTACAATTCATAAGCAGAAGAATCGTGAGTTCCCACACTACCAGGGAAATTGGTTCCGGACAGTCTGTAATATCATTCATTACAGTTGCTAAGACCTTTAAAAAAAAACCCACAAAAAAAAAAAAAAGAAAAACAAAACAAAAAAACAACACACCACCAACAAAAAACAAACACAAAAGAAAAAACAAACAAACAAAAAAAAAAAAAAAAAGAAAAACAAAACAAAAAAACAACACACCACCAACAAAAAACAAACACAAAAGAAAAAACAAACAAACAAAAAAAAACCCCACAAAAAAATACCCCCACAACATCCTTTTGCTTTACACTTCTACTTGACTCAGCAGAGTGGACAGGATGAAGTACTGTGAACTACATACTGTACTTGCAAGCATCAGCATCCGTACACAGCAAATCTCTGAAGAGTGCAATTTCAGGGATCATTTTCTATGTTTTAATATTTACAGATAAGAGCTTTATTTTTGAAGTGCCTGACAGATTATTTAACCAAAAAAAAAAAAAAGCCTTTCAAATATGAGACTGTCCTCTAAACCATTTCATAGTAAGATTACGGCAAAGAAAACCATGTTGTTTAATCCCAACAGTTTTGGAAGTACTTACTTCAGAAAGTTACACCAAAATGCAGTTCACAAGAATAAGCACCTCAGCCATCATTCCATCAAGTTATAGAATATGTTATGATATTCATTCATCTAAACCCCACTTTTAAATCCTCTGCTATTCCTTGTGAAGTAACCAAGCAACTTCAAGGTGTATGCTGGAGATAGCTAAAATTAGATGATAACTCATTTAACCATGAAGATATTAAGTGTGCCTCAAAAGATATACACTGAAATTTCACCTCTGCAACAGAGATATTTCTCCAGTGCTTAAGATGGGCCAGTAACAGAGCCACCTCTGTAAAACTCTCCAGCAGAAGGACCAGAAATAAGAGAAGGAATATGACTATGGTACAGCAGGTTGTTCAAAATAGTGTTTTTGGATATGTGGGGAGGACAGGACATGACCAGGGCGACAACAAGCACTATGTTGAACATTCAGCCAAACACATACCTTCTTTATCACAGATCCTTTCACAATACTCATATTATGTTTGGGATGTCCAACTGGAATAGGCGTTACCCTAGCTTTCCATGACTTTTGTAATGATATTTGAAGTATTTAAAATACCCCATTTTACATGTGACTAACGACAGTTATGCATTCCACAACAGAAGAAAATAACCGTACCTGAAAGGTATGCAACTTTTTCCTTTAAAATTGGCAACACCTCCATAGCCTTCATTTCATCATTTTTGCGAAACCCTGAAAAAAGAAAGAGACAAGATAATTAGAAATTCAGACAAGCTCAGCTTCTACATTTGATGAATGCACTGTAAAACAACCAAAGTCTCAATGTTATAATTACAGAATTAATATAACCTTATAGTAAAAGGCTGCAAAAAAATCAACTAAACTTTTAAAACATATTCATGAACAAGTCATCGCTTTGACCAGCTTAACACAAATAGCATGGTCTGTTAGCAAGCATCGGTAGAAAACAGGATACTGGAATTAGCCTTTTTCATCAGTAAATAAAAACCATCAGTTGGATCCTGTTGCTTTTGGGCATTCCAAATCCCACTTTCACTTTTTGTTCCAGCAGAGAGGAGTATTATCAAACTAGTAAGAGTAGCTACCTTTAGAACAGTTACTTGTCAGAAAACAAACAAGTGAACAAACTAACAAAAAAAAAAAACCACAAAAAACCAAACCCAACCAAAAAAAAATTCCCAACCCCCCAAAAAACACCACACAAAAAGACCCACAGAAAAACCCCAGCACTATTTACATGCAACTTTCCTTACATCATTTCTGTAAAGAGAATTGTGAAATAAAGCTCTCAACTGTGTCTTTTTGGCTGCCTCACAGAAGCAGCATTTTGTAACAAAGAACAAATTTTGTCATGTTAACTCTATACACCCATGGAGTGTGAAATGGTCCCCAAGGCGAGCAATCACACTCAACGTTGCAAAGCAGCACATCACCAGCTTGTCCCTCCTCTCTACTTCCATTACATTTCTGTGGCCAGATTCTAAACTTCTCCCATCTTTAATAAGGGTAATTTATGAAGCATTTTATTTTTGACCTTATACTCCATATTGACCTGTACAATACAGAACTGGTCCCTTTTGGGCCAATCTTGCTCATCTTACAAAAATTGGGTGCTTTTGTACCCACACTTAAACTAAATGTCCATGTGATCTCCCCCAGTCTCTTTGGATTCATGAGCTTCTTTAAAAATCTCTTTTCCGAGGAAAGTACCTCTTCTGGAGTAAGTGGGAAGCACTTACTTCTCTATCCCTGTTGAAGCCCAGAAGTGCTGTTAAGTTAGACAGCCCAAATAGCCTGCTACAACATAGCAGTTGTGTTCCTTAAAAGCAACAGTTTGAGCTGTTTAGAAAGTAAAATAAGGTTCTTAATTACTTATAGTTTCAGGGAAATCTTACAAAAGCAAGTTCTGGTGTACATGTAGCAGTTTTTTTCTACAGTATATTGTTCTTCCTCTGTGCAAAAGGGTCACAATCCCTCTAGAGATGGCAGCAGAAGCTGTCATGGATGTCAGCAGGACGGCCATCATTCCTCTTCCTCCTCAAACATATCCAAATGTTTCATATCCTTTGGTCTCAGGCTCTGAGCTTTAATGAAAGAGCTGTGCACTTCAGAGCTAAACCTGAGGGTATCATACTGGTGTCATATCAAGTAACATAAGATTTGTAAATATGGGCATCATATATGTAAATGACATCACAGGTTTTCTATTCCAGCCAGCAATACTAAGACTTCTGTGCCACTACAGTACTTAGTTATGGGCACCACCCTTCAAAACAGACCCAGGACACACCAAACAGAACACCCAAGGGACAAAGATGGCCAGGTCATGTCATGTCATGTACATGTCACGAGCTATGATGAAGGACTAAACCTAATGACACTGTTTAGTCTGAAGAGCTCAGGGGAGATACGGTAGCAGTCCTCAAATCACGAAGTCTAGTGGTGGCAAATGTAAGCTGGCTAGAATTGCAGCGAGAGGTTTACTTTAGATGGTAGGAAGTTTTGTAAAGGAGAGAACTGTGAATCAGCACATGGGATTGCCTGTGGAATGCTATGGACTACCCATGACTGGGGCTTTTTAAAAAATGCATTTAGACAAATGTCTGTCAGCAATGGGACCTTCCAGTTCACTGTAACTGAAGTGTTCAACCAGGACATTGCCTCAGCACCCACAGGTTACAAACAAAAGAAAACTAAACAAATCCTCTTCCAGCTATCAGCTTGTTCCCTGGTTTTCCATGAACACCATAAACCAAAAACAAACCCAAAATTCAATACACATTTTCAGAAAGGCTAGACCAGGAAAACTAGTTCCTTGGGTAACCATGCTGCATGGAGGACTTCTACACGACGGACAGTATTTTGCAATTACACAGCAACTACAGACTGACAAAGCAACAGAGGGACACAGCTATTTCTTTCACATTTGCACTTAGACTCTCGGGAGTCTAAGACAGCTCCAAAGGAACCTCTTGCATTATTTCTTCCTCCAGAGTACTGGCTATGGTTATCAACCTTTTACTGAAACTGCCTACAGTTTTGTTCCTACTAAGTTCTCATTTAGTATGGACTGAAGCTTTAAACAAGACTGAGAAAAACCTTGGGCTTAAATAATTCTTCTAAAAAGACAGCGAATACCTTTTTCCTCCTTGAAATATTTGGGCTTCAGTTGACTGCTAAGGCATACAGGCACACTTACAGAGGTTTTTTTTTTTTTTTTAACGCGCTTTGAGCTACCCACCATAAGCTTAACGCCAATTTAACATGCTCAGCTTTCATATCAACCATGGCAATTCCTTTTCTTTACAGTAAATTTAGAGGTAGAAAACGCTTTCTCCTCACCTAAAAAGCATGCAGAAACTAGTGCTGTACTTTGCTGTCTATCTCAGCTCTAAATTACCCAAGACGCTGATGTTACCGCAACTTGCTTGCTCAGATTTCTAAGCCCTTAAACTACTTCACCTCAGATGATGCACAGTAGCTGCACATTTTACTTTGCCTGTGGCACGTAAGAAGCGAGAAACATTTAGCTAACATTTCTTTGATTATTAAGGGGCTGCTCAAGGTAAACACCCTAGCAAATACGTTAGTACTTGGCTCATGTTCTGGATCTGCATATCCTTAAGGCTGACTGCCTTGGATTATCATATTCCTGCTGCTCTAAACAGCCTATTTTTATTCCAGTTCTGCAGTGTTAAAGCTTAACTGAAAAGACTGTGGGGATTACAACTGATGAAAGAATGCTGTGGAGCAAAGAGGGTGAACATGGCAAGAGAGTATATTTTTATCTCCAACAGAGCAATAATAAAATAAAAAAACAGCAATATAAGCAGGTCTTAAGGGCTTGGGATGGGTCCCCCCCTTTTTCTAAAGCCTCTACACCACAGAATATTTGCGATTGTGAGGATTTCATTAAAAAAATAAATTAAAAGGCATGTACCGCGCTCAAATGAAATGCCATAAATATCTGCACCAATCTCTCCCTACACAGCTCAGCAACCTCCGCGCCAGCCGGCTGCATCACATGTTCCTGGAGATGATGTCATCCTTCCCCGGCCGGCCAGCTGCAGCTCCTGCCACCGCGGTGCCGCTGCAGTGCCCGCAGCCCCATCACCCGCCGCGCAGCCCACCACGGCAGCGATGGAGTGAGCAGAGGTGTCAGCGACAGACCCGCGCCCGGCGTGGTGAGCTCAATGGAAGAGCACGACACAAGCCTGCATGGCGCAGCTTGGCAAGCATGAAATACAAATGGGCTTTCATTCCCACGGCACACACCTCTCTCTTGAAAGCATGATGTATATGTGTATACGGCACACATTTACGCAATTCCCTTCACTATCCAGTTCATCTAATAAGGCTTTTTTACTTTAAAAATGTGGGGTTTAATAATAAATCCTACACTAGTATCTTTTTAAAAGACAATTTTAGTCTTAAATAGGAAACCCACCCTTGATATTTTCAATACCTATTAAAGAAATACCCATTTTACAGTTTCACATTTTTAATAGGTAGTACATGCCCTTCTGTTGTCTCACGCATCATATACACACTTTTCCCTAACTACCAGTCAAGAGGTAAGAGGCTCAAATTATGCTAATTAAAATACAATTTCAGTAGATTAGCACACAACTAAGTAGTCCGTGTCAATTTAAGAGGTTTTTCCCCCCACCGCTCTCTGAAGCTTTCAGAATTACACAATCTCCCAAGTTACGGCAATACAGCCTTCTACTAAAAGAAGAGTCTGTTATCACCGAGTGGTTATTGAAATGTTGTATTACACAACTAAAGATCTTTAAAACATGCAACCAAGAAAGAAGCAAAAGAAAGTCACCTAAACTTTTTATACGGATGTATACACTGGAAGATTAAGAAGTCTCTCCCACAAACACACTATCTCCTCTTTGCCCCTACAACTTCAGAGCCAGAAGACACCATCAGCCAGCCAAATGTAACAAACTAAATTGTCTGTACTCTCCTTCTTTTCATGCTGTATGAAGCCGAGGTATTTTGCTGCAATAAATTAATTTATCCAAGTTGGAAGACCCATGAAAAAACAGCATTCCTGGGTAGAGGTATCACCCCAGGAGGTTTCTGAGAGCCCTTTACCCAAGTGGCCAGGGCAGCCCCCTCTCACTTGAGCTGCAAGCATTCCCAAACCCCACGGTGAAGACCTGGCTGCAGAGCTGCACATCCACCTGCCCTGAAGACACGAGAGTAACCCAGCGTAAAGTAGCCACTTTTTACCTGGAAATCACAGCATTCCTATAACTCTGCTGCTCCACTGGGTACCCAACTTGCTGAAACTTCCACAGGCTCTGAGATATGATGAGCAAATCACCTTTAGAGCAGTAACAGAAACCGGGTACCCTGTATGGTAGTTCACGCACCCAAGACAACTACTGTACTACTCTAAGGCTGAGGCCTTCAGATGCAGGAAACAAGGTAACTGTTAATCATCCTGCACTGCAATGATCAGTAACTAGTCAGCCACACAATTAAAGGGAGCAGATAAAATTGCATTAAACACATCTTTCAAGCTAACAATTTGATTACAGAACTGCGATACAAAACAAAGTGGGAAACAGCTTCCCCAAAGATGCATCACTGCCCCAGGAACATAAAAGTCTTTGTTACTTTGAAGGTATCTTCAGTGATGTGCATCGCTCAGTTATGGCAACAAACACAAATTACAGAAACAGAAATAAAGACAGCAAAAAGACTCGGAAATTGAGGCTAAGAGCAGCATCTCTTTGCTAAGAGGTTGATTAAGCTCGCATCCATGGCTGTCACACAAAACTGACTTGAAACTTTTCTGAAACATGGCTAGGAAAACATGAATAAAAAAAGGGAATGCTCTCATCCTGAAAACTTGCACCTTTAAGAACACAACTGCTTTTCACCTTGCAACATAAAACCAAGACCTTTTCAGAGGCGCAAACAAAAAAAGCCAGACTCAATCCAGAATACATCGATGCTTTAGGCTCTCTTTTGACTTCAGAAGAATGACTCCTTGTGTCATATCATCGACAGTAAGCAAGTGCCTTATCTACCAGGCTGCTCCCTGGCTGCCTTCTAACCCCCACCTCCTCTTTGACAGAAATCCAATCCCAAACCAGAGAAACCTCTTTCAGTAAGTTATTTTCCAACAGAGTACTCTTCATTTCAGAGGACCTGCTCCACTAGGCTTCTGCTCAAAAATCCACATGCTATGTTAAGTTCTATAGGAAGGAAAAACCCCCCACATAGAAACTGCAATAGCGGCACTCAGAACTGCTACGTTAATGGCACAATTCAGTTAATCAGGGAGTTCAGTAATAATCGGACTGATTTAGGTTAGTCATGAGCAGAAAGAAATATTTGGTAGGAGATGAGAGATAAAACAACTTCCGTGGGTGGGGAAGAGACTGTTTCCTAGCCAAGCAGCAACTTCCTGCATCTAGGTAAGGCAGCAGGAAATGTAAACCGTTCTGCACAGCTCCTTGCATCCACTGGTCCCTTTGTGCTGATTAAGCTTCACCTTGGAACACAAAATCTCAAAACTGTAGCTAGTCAACATTTAAGCAAAAAGAATCCGAGATGTTGCCGTCTTTAGCGTTTCCTCTCTTTCACAGCACGGAAGATAACATGTACATGACACTGAAATCTGAGGTATTCGTCCCTTTAATTGTAAAACCATTCTAGCTGCATTTCAAGAGAAATTGCCTCCTGGTTAAGTAAAAGGGCAAAAACAAGAGAAGGAATAAAGAAGCTCAAATGTAATAAAATTACTGAATTATTAGACTGATTAAGGTTTCATTATTTGCCCGTGTCCGTGTTCCCATCCCCCACCCCGCCACACACACCCCATATCACAAGATGGTGACATTGATTTTAAATCCTGGAAATCCGTAGGTTTATTCAAGTTTGCTTTTTGGTTAACAACTGCACATGATAAACCTCAGCTGCAAATTAATTTATACACTACCTCCCCTGTTTTACAAGTGTCCAGAATGAGAGCACGAAGCAGGTTCCTATTCATAAATTTTGCCATGGAGATGTTTTTAAAATAGGACAGTGGGCAAATTTCCAAAGATGGTATTATTCCATGAAAAATAATTTTAAAGATATGAGGAGATTCACAAGCAACCAATGTGAATCCTTTTATATTCTTACTCTGAAGTTACTACATAGAAACCAGTACAGTTAAGTCAGTAGAACCATTTGATTCTTTCCTTCAATCAGATTTGGAAAAAAATGATTGCTGAACTCCCCAAGTTCTTGGGTTTACAAATGAAATCAGACTACTGAGGTAAAAGTGAGAAAGAAAACTGCACTTTCATGAAGCAGAAAATGGCAAAAACCAGCACTAACTGAGAATACAACCCAAAGGGTTGGCAAAGGGAAGCAGAAGGTAACTAAAGTTAGTGCATGTATGGGATTATTGATAGCTTTTCTTGATTTTAACTCAAGTATTGTAAGTGCCAATTTCAATTTTATGGTAGGTTTAACTATAAATTCATACTTTTGTACACAAGTAAAGGATTCATAGAGCAATCAGAGCTGTCAATTCACCAACTGCACTGTTATCACCTCCTGTTATAGACATTGCCTATATTCATTGGTACTCAGCAATCTCACACCATCTTTCACATTGCAACAGAGCAAGGGAATTCAGGGAAATTATGGCAAAGACTGCAATTCTTGTCTTTTCTCTGAAGCTTCCTGAGCTTGCAGATGACCAGTTTCAAAATGGCAATTCGTCTCAGGAACACTAACTTCTAAGTATGACTGTCATGCCATCTTTAAGACCATACCTCTTTCTTTTTAGGAATAAATAAGGAACTATCAGCAGTTTTTTTAAGTGACATACAGATCACCGGGCAACATTAGTAACCTTGGCATTCATCATTTATTCATTCACTTTTTCTCAGTCCAGATTTTAATGCTTCCAGGTGACTCCAACAAGGACACAGCTTAGAGGCATATAACCAGAGGGGCATGATTTCAGTGTCGTTCCAGCAGCCGTAGTCATGAGCTTAACCAAAGTATTTATTGTAGTTAATAGCTATTCATTTAACATTAAGAACCCAGTTTTGAATTTAAAGCAATTCCAGGAGTATGACGCGAGTACACTTTTTACTCCCTTCAGCTCTGATCAGGCTCAAGATCCACTCATCAGAAACCATTACACCTTCAAATCCTCACTTTAATCACAACAGCTCACATAAATCTCTCTCCTCTTCCTGTTTTGTTCTGCATCCTATGCTGCAGGGAATTGCACCCCATCAGTACTGAGCCGGTATGCAGTGCTATCACATGGCAACCGGGACCTCACAGAAGTGGACAGCTTAAAAATTGCCTTGAGGAAAGAAAATGAGATTCATTAGAAGTTTATCAGCTTTTTAAGCCACTTACAGTTTTGTGCATTTTTGCTAAGTGTAAGAGGTTCTCTTACCATTTTTAACAGCTCTGTGGTTTGTCCTGACACCAGGATGCACCTCTCCTGACTATAAATTATGGGGGGAGCACAACGTCATACAGAAGGATGCGGGACAAGAAAAGGCTACTAGTGTAACTGGGTCCAAATACTCAAGCAAGATCAAATTCACTGACTGAGTGACCGTCCTTTTCTTGGAAGCTTACATACTCATCTATTACTCAGTTAAGAAAGAGCAATTACTGGGAAACTAGCTACCTCAGGTGTGTACTGCAACACTTTAAGAGCTGCCTTAAGAACCTAAGTTGAAGAAAACTCCAAATCCTAAATCCCTTTGTTAAAAAATGTGCAGTTTCCTTTTAACTGGGTAACAGGAACCTTAGTTATCTGTGTTTTGTAGTGAGGTCCCTTCCAACCTGACTTACCCTTTGATCCTATGAAATGTGTGAGCCAGAAGTACAAACGTCCATTTTTCAATTGAAACTTAAGATGAGACGCTCAAAATCTGACCAGTTTCCCCTCTTTGAAGTGAGAGGAACCGTGTTCTTAAATTTATCTATCCATTCGGGATGTTCAATCTGTTCCTGCTGTCCTACTGACATTGTCGGGAGTTCGTTTGTTTTGGTGGGAACTGCTCATCCATCTCTAAGTGCTGCAATACTCCCATTCACTGCCCTGCTGAGGTGGCAAACCTTTTTGCAGTGGTGTTCAAATACAGCAGTAGCACACTGCTCTCGATGCAGTCACTTTCCCTGTTGACTGTTGCTACAGACACTCATGGCTTAACGGGTCTACACTGTCAGGGTTATCAAGAGGGTACCCAGTCTTCTATAAAAGATTAGTTTAACATGCAGTTGCTTTAACAGCAAAGTCTGTAAGCAATTTTACTTCTTTTTCTGTTCAAAACACAGATCAAGTGAAAGGCAGTAGCTTCTAAATTCTGCACATCAACAGCTGGAACATAACATTATAGATCATGTCCTTTGGCTCTCGTTTCAAACCACCATCTGGAAAAATCTCTTTCCACACTGAAACTGATGAAGACTACAGCAAGGCCAGTAAAAATAAGCAAGCTAAAACAGATTGAAAGTTGTCCTGCATTGTTTTATCCTGAGCAACAATAGGAAGAACTATTTCCATCAGCCCTGAAATCAAAAATACCAAAAAACAGACTGCATATTCTTCAGAAGTAAAGCATTTTTATAGCACAAAGTATTGCTTTTGGTCTTCCTATCATTCACAGACTCCAAGACTAGGCATTTACTGGTTTGGTTTTTTTTTTTAATTTCTTTTTCCTTTTCTCCACCCCTTTTTTTAATATGTACATGTTTTCACAACACTTCTGTCACCTCATGGAGATTCATACGCAAAAATTAGACTAGGTTACGTTCGTACTTGAAGATACTAGTACTTAAACAACTGTTTTTTGTTGAATACTCCTTCCTCTCATCCCCTTCATTTTTTTTGCACGACATTTTATATTCCTTCTGTGGCAAAACTAGCAGTTTGCAACAAGATGTATGTCAAATAATTTGAACTCTGCACAGTGCTCATTCCTTCAGATTCCCATTTTATTAGTTTGCAGCTGTACGGAGCTTGAGCTCCAAGAGCACTGAGACACAGGAAACATAGGGTGAATCTGAGCTTCTCTGCTACATTACAGTGCACATAGAAAAGACCTGCGTGAGGAGGAAGGGAGAGATGCTTTTCATCCTGCATCATAAAAACAGTCAAGTTCATACTGATGCAAACAACAGAGAAAAAGAATCATCCGCATCTTGTTTTATACAGCCCTTAGCTTCAGATGTGTGACTGTTACAACCATTTAGAGGGAGGCAAATAAAGTTTTACATCAGAGCTTCTCCCTGCTGCCCTTTTTTAATCTTTTTACTCAGCCGATTTTATTTAAAACACTGATGAACATATGCTACTGGTTAGAATGAACCAATTATTAAAAAAAAGAATAGTGATCAGGAGTCCACAGGGGCATTAATGCTTGGGTATTTCACTTTTTATATGCGAGCGGTTGCTAACAGCAACCTGTCTCCCTCCCCCCCGCCTTTAAAAGGGAGAGAAAATTAGCATGAAATGCCAAGAGATGTCCAAGACCCACCTCGTTTGCTAATGGATTACGTTAGAAATTATATCTTGAATTACTCTGAGCAGGTGCATACATATTCTAAACACATGCCGGACTAATTAAAGAGACAGGTTTAAGACAATAGAAGGCAAAGAAACCAAACAAGCAATCGCTCTTCTGAGAAGAATGAGCCACGAGCAGGCTTGGCGGTAGGGAAGCTGTGCAGCACAGCTCGATCTGCTTGCAAGCCCATGTCAGCATGGCTCCCACATGAGGGCCGCACTCACACTGGCACACATTACATCATCAGCTTTGTGCAGGGAGGAGCACTGCCACACGCTGCATCCCAGACTCCATCCCCCAAACCTCACCGAGGCAGAAATATGAGCGATCTGAAGTCACGTAAACCTTCCTCTCCCCACCTTGCCAAAAATCCTCCCCATCTGATCCCTCTGACAAATTTCATTAGAAACAGAAGACCCTTACCACGTTTTGCTTTGTGAACAGATTTCACTCAAGAATCAACAGAAAGGATTTTGCAGATTGTCATGACTAAGAGAGGGAGCTTTCATTCTTCATTTATCAATTTGCTCTAGCAGGTTATTTCCTTCAGATGACAAAGGCAAGCAGCCTGAATCTCATTAGAGCTACATTTAACACAACTAGTGAAGTACACAAATTTAACCTAAACCAAGGCTGGGTGTTCTCCACGAACTCCACTTACTCAGCTCCTTCTATGTTACTGTAATGAGAACAAGATTAACATCTTGCCTTCACTTTCATCCATTTCTGTAAATGGATACACATTACTCTAAATGCAGCATGTGCACTTCCACGACTGTGGTCGGATGCATACTCCCAAACTCAGCACTCAAAACCAGGGCAGAATTTCTCACCAGCTCACCTATCCTCAAGTCGTGAGTAAATGAGCTTCAAACTCATCTTTACAAAGGCTATCTGGCATATGCAACTGAGACAGACAAGACAAAGCAAGCAGCTCCTAATGCCACTTAGGACAGAAGCCTGTAGACTTCACGTTCCAAAGGCATTCAGATATCCAATTGTTTATTTCTGTAGCTTTAATATTCACATGCATATTAAAACAACTGATACCTATTCAAATAGTGTCAAATTTCTTCAAGAACAGCAGTTACTTTAAGTAGGGACAGTGCACGACATTCACGAGTGTGCTAATCACACGACTGTGCCTATGATTTCCTGGAAAAGGTCTTTGAGACAACAATAGGAGCTAAAATTTTAATTGCATTAAAAAGCAGCAATGTACTTTGGCATGTATGTAAATGCATGACTTCAGAAGTCTACAGTTTATTTTAAAACAACTATGTAGGATTTAACCATGCCTCTGCTTTCATGTCTTCGGTTCCTGACACAACTAAAGATACACAAGTTGTCTCTGAAGATTTTAAACTCTAAAACCAGTTAGTACTCCATAAGTGTACTTCTAAATGACCTAGCAAGCTTAGTTACAAATATTAACTTCAGTAGAGTATAACAGTAACAAATGTGAAATCAGATCTCTTCAGCTGTTTTCACCTTTATTTTATTATTCCCGCTCCCCTTACACCATCTCATCAGGTTAAAACACAAGTTTATGGCAGTAGTACAGCACAGCAACCATTGATACATTATTTAGTTTGGCAAATATTTTTTTTTTTTACACATTATTAAAGGAGAAGCACTCTCTACTGCAGTGCTTTTGGTATAGAGCCACTTTTGTTTTAGACAAGTCACCCAGCAGCATTCTTAGCTGCTTTTGAGCTCCAATACCCTGAAATCCCATTCAAATTGCCAAACTCCCATATCTACTATTATTTAAAAAACAAACAAACAAAACCACCAAGGCCAAACAAACAAAAAAACAATAAACAAACAAGCAAACAAAAAACCCCTGAGAAATTAAGTCATGTCAGAGGCTTACTGAGTCTTTTTAGCCTGGCAGTTATTGAAAAACATGAACATGAAATAGTATCATGTCCTTTTCCAGCACAAGTCATTTGGGTATCTGCAAGCATATGGAAAAATAATAGGTGTATTCTGGACTCAAAGAGGAAGAGGAGTGTTGAATCCAGCATTCTGTTACTGAGTGTCCAGTTAGAAGACTGCAAGACCCGGACTGCAACTTCTTTATAAAACATTTCCCCAAAAGTTTAATAGCTGATACATCACAACAGGCTCCCTTCACACCTCCTTGTCTAAGGACAAATGTATATGACCAGCACCCCCTAATACATTTGATACAAAGTCCTTCAAGGCACACAGTTGTTCTGTTACATTTTATCCCCGCTACCACTGCATCAACCTTGCCTGTACTAGTCATAGGTCAGTTCATTGACACTACGTGGACTCCAAGACTGATAAAAGTAGATGGAGCGTTTCATCTGCTATGCATTTACTCCTCACAACATGTATCAGGAGGACTAGTCCTCTTCAGAAGTTACTTATAGCAGAACTTGAAGCATATGTACATCAGCTTGGGATGTCTGGAGACCCTTTCCTCCAGCAGATGCTTTGACTCAGTATACTTCTGTTCTCACGCAGATCAGAAACAAGACATAGACCATTACCACATACAACTCAATTGTATAAAAATTCATCCCAGTTAGCTCGAATCAGTGTATTTCCAATGCCAGCTTAGTTTTGAATTTGGTAACTGAGCACCAAACACAAACTCCATGGCTTGTAACTCTTCAAAGGAGCTGCAAGCAAGCTAGCATGATGTATTTGTCAGAACGCTAATACTGTTAGCAGCATTAAAACTACCCTGATTTCAAAGCAGACTAAAAATTGTAGTACCATCTCAACAGCTGGGGAAAACAAACATGAAGTACTTGAGCCTCATAAAAAGTAAAATCTTGAACAGGACTTGCTGTCACTTACACTTGAAATAACGATATGCATGATGACACTAAGGATCCGAGTTACAGCACCGTAACACTGCATCTCTACTTGCCTTCTTGATAGCTTTGTTATTGAATAATTGTTTTATAAAAGAAAGTTAATTTAAGAATCAAAATCAACAAAGCTAAAGTTTATTTGGATGTATGAGAACATAACTTGAATGAGTCCAAAACACTTCTCAGACAGGGCCAGACCAGAAGCTTAAGAGGCCTACCAAAGCAGCCTGTCGCTGGCAGATGTGAGATAATCCCATCCTTACACAAGGCCTGCTTTTGACCTCTTTGGGTAATTGATTGGCATTAAAATCACTTTTCAAATGACTATTGTTATGTCCAGATTTTTTGAACTGCCATTCTTTAAGCTCTTGGCTCAATGACTTTCTATGGATATAAGCTCCCTGACCTTATCAGATTTTTTTTTTTGGGGGGGTCTTTCCAATTTAGAGCATGCTATTCTGCATTAAAGATACTGGTATTTAAAAAATTGATTTCTCACAAAGACTTCCAATTAAATGTGACAGTCAAGTTTATTGTGATTTCCATTTTTTTTTTGGTTGAAATAAGGTTTGAAATAGCTGATGATTCTGAGCAACAGCCATTTACCATCACTTAATATTTGCTTTGCAATATCTGAAAAACTGAATCACTCAGATTACAATTATAGCAAGAAAGAATTGCTACAGAGCATCTAGATAGGAAGT
This sequence comes from Sula dactylatra, assembly GCA_013389905.1. NCBI lineage: Eukaryota > Metazoa > Chordata > Aves > Suliformes > Sulidae > Sula > Sula dactylatra. The sequence goes on from WEKW01009041.1 coordinate 42,102, forward strand.
AAAACTTTCCAGTCTGCTTCCATTTTTCCAGCTCAGTCCAGTGTTGTTACTTAGTCTATTGGTGCCTACCAACTGATTACAACTGAATTAAAGGCTTAGTTATACAGGCATTGTAACTCCCTGTATCAAACACTAATGCAATATGATATAATTAGGGTAGGCAGGAAGTAACTATTGGCAGCTGGCAGACTAACCATAAAGATTAGAGGAAAGTTACTTGTAGTCAGAGTTTTCCAAAAAGGAGATGCTCCACTGTTAAGCAGTAAGCCTTAATCAAAGGGCTAACTCAGAAGTCCACTACGAAACTAAGATAGTTTAATTTTCTGGTACAGACATCTGTGCCAACAGTTATTGGTAGCTCATGAAATGACTTGGGGGGGCGGGAAGAGATATACATGTGTGCACACATGCACTGGCACACAGCAAAAGCCATGGAATTGGTTCTGTCAAGTTCCACGCAACCGCACTATGAAGGACATAATTCAGTGAATAATCCCTTTTGGCGGCAGTGCCAGCTTAAGCCAGAGTTTTATGATAATTACCAAAAGCAGTCTGGAGATTCTTAGTTTGATTAACCACCACCATGACAGTAGTCTGAACAGAAGCTACCACGCATTAAATCCTGATTATCAAGTATAGATGTCCATTGACAAACTGGTTAAAAATAAAAAAGATGAACAAAGCGAACTCCCCACTGAAGTGGACATGTCATCTAGGAGAAAAACATTTTAGGGAAGTTTCACTTTTAGGGAGGAGAGAGAATGATATACAGGAAAGTTTCAATATAAACAGAATTCTCCACAAGCTAAAGAAAGAAAGGCTATTAAAACTACCATGCACTATCAGGAAGAGACTCTCTTTACGAACACAACCCAATAGACAAGGCAGGCAAGTACACAAACTTCCAAATACAAATTTAAAGCAGGACAGACAGCTGAGCTAAACACAAGGTAAAAGAAAACAGCCCTTTGGTTCAAGCCAAGCACATACAGACTCACATGTGCCAGCCAAATATCTGTAACTGATTTTGCACATTTTGGCTGTTAAAAAAATATAAACTGAATTCCTCATCTCTGCCTTCCTTAAGAGAAGGCTGACTGACAGTTATCGGTCAACATCAAGGCACTCCATCCACATGGGTATGGATGTGGACATCAACACAGGGACATCAACAAGCATCCTTCTTACTAGCACACTGCTCCATCAAGAGCAAAAGGGCATCAAATTTAAAATAATGAATAAACTGGTTGGACAGCTATTTTGCAAAAACAAGACAAAATACTTTTCTAGTGACAGCCAAGAAAATCTGAGATACACAATGAATTTATAAGAAACAACTGAACTTAGACAAAAAAAACTTAAGGCTGATGAAGTAATCCATAATTGAAGAAGTTATCTTAAATCAGAACTATATTTAACTGAAAGAAATGCAATTTAGTGTTCAAACAACCACATAGACAACTTCTTTAAGGAACCATCAGTATTTTACCTCTAAGTGAAACTCCGGAAGTTCTCTTCCAAAACCCAAGTTAAATTAAGCAACTTGTAAAGTACCTAGAAACAAGTTCAATTATTTCAGTTGTGGAACAGTCTTGAAAGGAGAGCCTGCATTTAGTCCAAAAAAAAAACCCCCCAAAAAAAAAGCATTTAACTTACTGACCTTCTAACAAAGTGACTGCCTATAATTAACAGAAATCAATATATCACACAGTAAAAGAAATGCATAATGTGGACTTAAAAAAAGAGGCCCTTCTGCTTAAACGTACAAACAAAAAACCAAGAGAAAATATGATCTGCTCATTCAATACATGCCTGGTATCTCTGCACACTTATAAAGTATAGTAGAACAGAAGTCTATTAGTGAAGACTGAGAGCTGGTTCTAGTACCAGACCATGGAGCCGATCCAGTTATGAAATTCCAGGCCAAACAAACTGGAGATGAACTAAGTTAGATAAACCAACTGCACCCATATATTTCTATTCAGAGGTACCACACATTAGAAGCTCAGCTGTGAGTCTGAATTTTAACATACTGTGGAAAGCCCAAGCAAAGTTAACTGTGTTATCTGCCAACTAGAGTCTTCAGCTAGGAAGGATCTTCAGTGGTCCTTCTTGTTTCCAAAGAAAGATGAATAAATTTTTTAAGGCAAGTATCATGGAAACCCTACATTACAATAAAATTAATCTAAAGCAGACAAGAGCACTTGTTGGAAAGCCACTGGAGATTACAGATCAAATTACAAAAGCCAGAATTACTGCATTACACTACTCAGCTAAAATGCAATCCTCTGAATTTTCACTCTCCAGAATAGCAGCTTTAGAGCAAGAAAAACAACTGTGTTGCTACTGGCTCTGCAGATCGTCTTTCAATGAATAGTTGTCAGGTGAGCAATGCTATTTTGACATAAGCAGCCATTAGCTTATCTGTGTACATCCTTATCTCCAGAATCTTCTTCATTTACTTGGAAGTGCTATTTGCCCTGAACACACCACAGGCATTCCTTCCTCATAATGAGCTCAGTATCTGCATTTATGCTCCCTTCAGCAGATGACTAATATTACAAGCACACTATTTTGATTGACACCTAATACCATAGCTGCCATTATCACTTACATCATGCTAAAACATGAACTGTTACCCACATCTATTTGGAGAGTAAAAGAATACAATATTGCTTTGACACATTGTCAAGATGCACTGACAAGCTTCACCCACCACAGCTACGTTTTCCGTTTCTCCATCTTACAAGGTCATTAACTAACATACAAGTAGGGAGGATTCTACCACATTATAGCTACACATTCAATTTAATTTTAAATATTATACAGTAACAAGCCATTACAAGACAAAGTTCAAGAAATATTCAAGTGACTTACCATTCAGAAGTATCAGTACACCAGTTTTTTGGTTTGTATCCCATTTATAAGAACACATTTTTCATAGCCCAGCAGCTCAGTATGTCTGTGGCCAACAGATAAACTAAATGATGCTTGGGAACAACAGCAAGTTAAATCCTTATCCCTTTACCAGGAAAAATGAATCCTGATTTCAAAAACTCAGATTTGAGTTCAAGACCCCAGTGAATTTTATATAGTTTCCGGAAC
>WEKW01009042.1:1181-11748 GCA_013389905.1 Sula dactylatra
ATAATACAACTCTGTTTTTTCAAAAGTAAATATTTCTCATTATGAAATAAGAAATTGTATGATTTTTTTAGAAATTTATGGCATGCTCAAATTAGAAAATTTATATTTTTTCCTCTGAATAAAGTAAGATTTTAGTAGATTTACATACATACATGTAAAGCAAGCTATAAAATCATATTTTAAATATATATGTGTGTATATATATCACATATCATATATGATATGATCATATCATATCATGATCATATATCATATATATATGATTTTGTAGCTTGCTTTCTTTGTAGATTTCCATAGTGGGGTTTAATGAATAGTAAATGCAACTCAAGACACAAGCTTAACTAAGTCCAGACTAGGTCCTAAAATTACACATGGTAGTGTCCATCTTGTTCTTATTTTAAATAAATGTTCTTATTTTTTTCTGAAAAAATACATTTTTCTAATACGGTCAGTTTCTTAAATTGATGTAGATTTTACTATCTTTGGTTCTCTGCACAATACTGCTATAATTCAGACTGAGAAAGGACTGGCTTCTAGAAAACGACTGAGAAAATAATATATATTGATATAGCTGTGAAGTGGGTTTTTTCATCAGCGCACATCAGCCTTTCCAAAGGTGACTGAACACAGTAACAGCTTTTAGTCTGTAAGTCACATACAAAAAAAACTTAATGTATCTGAGACGCACAAAAATACATCATGTAATTTGGAAAGCTGAGGGTGTGAAGAGTTCTGAGAGAGATTTCTCAGTTCACTCTGACAGTACCCCTGGAAGAACATGAATGCTTTAATGTCGTGTGGTACTGAGATGCTTGGGCAGGTTGCATCTACGTATCCTGGAGCATTAAATGGTATTAGCTATTGCTGCTTCCCTTCTTCCCACAGCAGGGCATTTGGATGGCCCAGAAGTCCCCATACCAGCCAAAAGGATGCAATTAAAAATCTTGTGAGCTGGATGTGGCTCAAGAGCCATAGTTTGGCCTCCTTTATGCAACATGAAAGAACATAACAATTGCATAAAAGTAATTGCTTTACAAGGCTTCATGGTGAGTTTTTTCCAAACTGCGTAGAATAACTGAATGTCTTGATTACTGCTCTCCTGCATGGTCTACATTTTCAAACAGAACAGCATCCAAGAAAATCACACAAACAGAGTAAAACATTTAGCTACTGTTTGCATCTTTAAAAGTAGTTATAATCCTGATCCCAAAGCTGGCTGCTCTAAGTTAAAATTTCCTTAATACACTGTATGAGACTCACAAGACAGGAAAGTCAGGTATGAAAATTTTTCTTTCCATTGAAAATGTTGTACATATGCTAACTCTTCAATGGTTAAAGGCACAAACTTCCCTGTAATGGAGTTGGCAAAATGCATGAAAATATTGCAGCCTATAAAAGCTCCTTATTTGTGCCCCTTGGTAGCTTAAAGGAACTCAACTGTGTTATCATTCTTTGTCATGTAATAAAATTATATAATTTAACACACAATAATCCACTTCTTATTTACCTTATGCAATCCTGTTCTTAAAAGACAAAGATTTTTCTCTGACATCAACTAGAACAATATTCTGAAGGAGAAAATAGAGATTACCTGAAGAACACAAAGTTTTCTTACTAACTGACTAATGCATTTTCAACTTTTATTTTTATATAAAATCCACCATTTACAGTGCTTTTGGGTTCTCCCTTCCAGCCTCTGTCTGCAAAATACACACAAGAGGTCCTCTCTATGTAACAATGCTCTGTATTAAAGCAAAATAACTTTTGAAACAAGAAACAATGGTGGATGTATTTTTAAATAATTCAGTTCTGCAAAGACAGATTGTCCTCTTTGTCTTACCAGTCTCTTTTGGGCTTCTGCCTGTCACTGTTAGGAGAACTAAATCTACCTGCAACTGTTTATATAGATTTCGAAGTAGTACTCAGTATAAATAAAATCTAGGCTTAATTCTGAACTCACCTGAAATCGTTCATGGCAATGAGATGATTTTGCAGGTTTAACAGAAATCCTTTTACTTATGCCTATATTTGTCAACATTTTTGTGATTACATCCTAATATACTTACTTTTCCACAAGAATTCACAGGGGTTTATATACCAAATGAGACTCTACTTTTGTCTAATTTTTTGTTGCTTCAGTCTGTCATAAATTAGTACATTTTGTGGAAAATAATAACAGACCCTTTTTATTTACATTTTACTAAAATTGTGTTTTGCTTTGATTATATATTTCATAATATATGCTGTAATATATTGCTTTAATAATGACAAATGATAGAATGGTACTGTAAGCTAAAGGTATCCAGGAAAACAGATAGATCAGCCTCATTTTCAGTAATGCAGCTGAAGGTTAATCCTGTTCTGGTCATTTTTGCATCTTAGGCAATACATTATGATAGCTTTAAAAACTTCAGCACTTAATATACTCGTTCACATGTAGCTAAAAATAAAAAGGAATAGCACTGTGTACACATGGAAAAAAACCCATTTCTGTGTTTTCCTCAAAGTGAAAATATTTTATGTCATGTTTGCAGAAGTAAAGTCAGTTTTTTTCCAACAAGTTAATAACATATTGTTCTATCAGAATGTAAAAAAAACCAAATGGGCTGCACTGTTTTTCATGTGATAGCCTGTGATGCAGGCTATGGTTGCAGCATTTTCATCATCTGCTCCTGGAGATATGAGGGAAGTAGTTTAAAAAAAGCAGAAGCCACTATGAAGATCTGGATTGCTCCCATACAAATAGAATGATTTTTCCCCTTTTATTCCATCCTTTATCAAACATTTGGCAGTCTCCTCTGGCTGTGAATGAACTGTACATGCACAGATCAGTTGTGCAGCATGTGTGGTATAGATCCAGTGTATTTCTTGTCTGGACTGATACAAAGATGATTAAAAGACTGGACCTCCTCTCATAAGAGGTTGGGACTGTTCAGCCTTGAGAAAGGAAGGCTTAGGGGCATTTATCCAGGTGTATAAATACTCACTGGGATAAGTAAAGAAGATGGAGGCAGACTCTGCTCAGTGGTATCCAGTGATGAGAAGAAATGAGCAGAAATACAGGAAATTCCATCTGAACATAAGAAATACACCATAACAGACTGACGAGAGACATTGTGGACTCCTAATCCTTAAAGGTATTCAAAATTCAACTGGGTATGGCAACCTGCTCTACCTGACCTGCTCTTAGCAAGGAGTTGGACTAGGTGATCTCTAGAGGTCCCATCCCACCTCAGCCACTCTGTGATTCTGTAATTTACAAGATGTAGCACATTCAGAAAAGTAATCTGGTTTTCAAGGCCTCATCTACACAACATGAGAAGTACCATGTTAATCACCAACTGCAGAATTAAACAGCAAGTATTTGGAGTGGGGTGGGGGGTTGTTGTGATTTAGCCCCAGTCAGCATCTAAGCACCACACAGCTGTTCGCTCATTCCCCCCACCCCCTGCGGGGTGGGGGAGAGAACCAGAAGGGCCAAAGTAAGAAAACTCGTGGGTTGAGATAAGAACAGTTTAGTAATTAAAATAAAACAGTAATAATAATAACAATATAATTAAAAGGAAAATAATGACAGAGAGAGAGATGAAACCTCAGAAGAAAGAAAAAAAAAACAAACAACAAGTGCTGGAACCACTCACCACCTGCTGACCAACGCTGCCAGTCCCCAAGTCGGGATCACTGCTTCCCCCAGCCAACTCCCCCCACTAAATATACTGGGCATAATGTCACATGATATGGAATATCCCTTTGGCCAATTCAGATCAGCTCTCTTGGTTGTATCCCCTCCCCTCCTGGCTTCTTGTGCACCTGGCAGAGCATGGGAAGCTGGAAAAGTCCTTGACTAGTGTAAGCACTACCTAGCAACAACTAAAACATCAGTGTGTTATCACATTATTTTCATACTAAGTCTAAAACACAGCACTATACTAGCTACAATGAAGAAAATTAACTATCCCAGCTAAAACCATGACAGGCGTGTAGGAGGGAGACAGTCTTTGAAAGCGAGAATTTCCAGACAGGTCCTGTGAGCCCCTGCCTGAAAGGCAGCGCTAATATATGATTAGAGCTGTATACCCTCCTCCCTCCCTCCCTCCCTCCCTTCCTCCCTTCCTTCCTTCCTTCNTTTTTCATTTCAAATATTGGATGAGTCCGAAAACCTAATCTTTCCTTCTCTTTCCTCTCCCTCTCCATCTCATCCCTACTGTGTGCTTGCTTCTCTCCTCCACTCCACAGGGCCCCATAGGATTTCTCCAGGCAAAGCACAAAGTGCTGACAAGGCTTCCCTTCAGGATATGGAGTGCAGTGATTCTTACCATAGAGTCACAGAATAATAGAATATCATGAGCCGGAAGGGATCCACAAGGATCATTGAGTTCAACTTATTTCCCTGCACAGGACAATGCCAAAATTTACCAAATGTGAATGCCAAATGTGTGTGTCTTGAAAGCATTGTCCAAATCCTTCTTGAATGTCGTCAGGCTTGGCACTGTGACTACCTCCCTGGGGAGCCTCTTCCAGGGTTCCACCACCCTCTGGGTGAAGAATGTTTTCCTAGTATTCAACATAAACTCCTCTGGCACATCTTCCTACCAGTCCCTTGGGTCCTATCATTGGTCACCAGAGAGAAAAGATCAGTGCCTGCCCATCCTCCTCCCCTTGTGAGGAAGCTGTAGACCGCGATGAGGTCTCCCCTTAGTCTCCTCTTCTCCAGGCTGAATAAACCAAGGGACATTAGGGCTCCTCATATGGCTTCCCCTCTAAACCCTTGACCAGCTTTTTGGCCCTCCTCTGGACACTCTCTAGTACCTTTATATCCTTAATACACTGTGGCACCCAAAACTGCACACAGTACTCAAAGTGAGGCCGCACCAGCACAGAGTAGAGCAGGACAATCCCCTCCCTCGACCAGTCAGCAATACAGTGCTTGATCCACCCCAGATCACAGTTTGCCCTCTTGGCTGCCAGGGCACACTGTTGGCTCATGTTCAACTTGCCATCAACCAGAACCCCCAGGTCCCTCTCCACAGGGCTGCTCTCCAGCCTCTCGTTACCCAGTCTGTATGTACATCCAGGGTTGCTGTGCCCCAGGTGTAAAATCTGGCACTTGCCCTTGTTAAACTTCACATGGTTGGTGATTGCCCAGCTCTCTAACTTGTCTAGATCTCTCTGCAGGGCCTCTCTGCCCTCAAGAGTGTCAACAGCTCCTCCCAATTTTCTGTCATCAGCAAGCTTAATTAGTATTCCTTCCAGTCCTGCATCCAAATCATTTACAAAAAGATTAACAAGTACCCTTTAAAAGCCTCCTTTTCTCCAGACTAGACAAGTCCAAGGTCCGTAGCCACTCCTCACAAGACATGCCTTTCAGCCAGTTCACCAGCTTTGTTGCCCTCCTCTGGGGACATTCAAGGACCTGAACATCCTTCATAAATTGTGGGGCCTATATCTGCACACAGTAGTCAAGGCTAGAGAGCAGCTCTGCAGAGGTGGTGGCTCAGCTGACAACTTCTGCTGAGCTCTGACACTTTATCTTTTGTCCATTTCTCTTCTTACATTGTAAATTCACTTTACTATCGGCCTGGTTTTTTTACTTCTTTAACCTCATTTGTATCTATGTATTTTTTTAAAAAAGTTAAGATTTACTGTTTTTTCATCTGTTATTTATTTACAAAACAATACCTTTTTGCTTCTTAACATTTATAATTAATGTTATTTCTTTTGGAAATCCTTTTTGACTGCCCTAGTTTTTTACACCAACCTGTTGAGAGCTGGTAGAAAAGTGTTTTCAAATTTTTTTCAAGGAGGAAATGGAACAAATGTTCCAATATATCAAATATTTTAAAACACTATTAAAACTTATAACATGGGTTTTTCTGCAATATTTTTGGTAGATCTAGGACAGATCTGTAGCAAATGGCGAAGACAGGAACTTATAAGAAGGTATTATGTTTTATTTATGGAAGAAAGTTTAGGAGAAATAATGGGAGAAATAATTAATAAAGGGAATAACAGGAAAGATCCCCTATCTGTACTTCTTAACACAGAAGAGCAACAAAGAGAATAAACAAGTTTTCAAAAAACAGTTTTTTTCCCTAAAAACTGTGCAATTAATTTGTGCAACTGATCTGTCTGTCTCTCTACCACTGTCTCAGCCTTCTTCTGGCCTCTACCCTCTTCCTATGTATTTATGTGTAAAGACAATAATTTAAAAATTCAAATATTACAATTGTAATGGTCATAGAGAATGAAAACAGACAATTTAGATTAATGCAAAGGCACAAAACTGTGTTCTTATTTTCTACTTTAAAAACTGATCAGTTAATTATTTGACATTAAATAGAACTTACATTTTCCAATTCTTCTAATTCTGCAGATTAGGTGACTTCTGGGTGAAGAACTGGTGGGTGGGCAGAGCTCAGAGCGTTGTAGTGAATGGGGTTACCTCTGGCTGGCAACAGGTCACTAGCGGTGTTCCTGAGGGCTCAGTTCTAGGATCATTTCTGTTCAATATTTCTGTCAATGATCTAGATGCAGGCATTGAATGTGCCATTAGCAAGTTTGCTGATGATAACGAACTGGGAGGTGCTGTTGACTCTCTTGAGGGACAAGATGCCTTGCAGAGGAATCTAGGTAGATTGGAGATTTGGGCAATCATCAATGGGATGAACAAGTCCAGAATGCCAGATTCTGCACCTAAGATGTAGTAATACCAGACACAGGTATAAACTGGGAGAGGAGGGGCTGGAGAACAGCCCTGCAGAAAAGGATCTGGGGGTGCTGGTTGACAGCAGGCTCAGTATGAGTTAGCAGCGTGCCCTGGCAGCCAAGATGGTAAACCGCGTCCTGAGGTGCATCAAACACAGCATAACCAGCCAGTCAAAAGAGGTGATTATCCCACTGTATTCAGCATGAGTGTGGCCTCACCTTGAGGTCACAATACTCACCTTGCATATTGTGTGCAGATCCACAATTTAAGAAGGGTGTGAAGATCTTTGAATGCATCCAGAGGAGGGCAACAAAGCTGGTGAAAGGGCTGGAAGGTGTGTCCTATGAGGAGCGACTGAGAACTTTGGGCTTGTCTAGTTTGGAGAAAAGGGTGCTGAGGGGGTGACCTCATGGCTCTCTACAGTTTCCTGAGGAGGGAAAGTGGAGAGGGAGGTGCTGATCTCTTCTCCCTAGGATCCAGTGATAGGACATGTGGGAATGGTTCAAAGCTGTGCCAGGGGAGGTTCAGACTGGATATTAGGAAGCATTTCTTTACTGAGAGGGTAGTTAAACAGTGGAACAGCTTCCTAGAGAAGTGGTTGATGCCGCAAGCCTGTCAGTGTTTAAGAGGCATTTGGACAATAACCTTAATACTATGCTTTAACTTTTGGTCAGCCCTGAGTTGATCAGGCAGTTGGACCATTGTAGGTCCCTTTGAACTGATATATTATTCTATTCTATTCTATTCTATTCTATTCTATTCTATTCTATTCTATTCTATTCTATTCAAGTCTTGATTTTCCATAAGTATTTCCACCTAATTTATAAGGCAGAATGCCAGAATATGTTGTTTGTGATATGAAAAGTCAATCAATCAGGATTGCAAACAACCAATTTATGTTATCTTTCTGTTAAAAAAAAGGGGGGGGGGGAGTTAGCCCAATAGCCAACAGGACTAAGTCTTCTCTCGTGAATTATGGCCAATATAGGAAAACATATGTACATATGTCCCATACAAAAACACAGAAAGATCACATAGTCCTTATTACCTCAGCAAATGGGCTTTAAATTACTTCCAAAAATACAACCCTGCTTTTAAACTTATACAAATGTTTTGATGTTTACATAGATAAGAGGTTTAGCTTTTTCTAAATGTGACTTTCAAGTCTATGAGCTTTTCTTAAACGAGTGATATGATGTGTAAGTACAAGAGACAAATCTTTAGTTTAAAGGAAAGCTACACAAATTCAACAATGGTTTTGCCCAGAGCAATTTATAAATATGGAAACCAAATTTTCCACCTGGTTGCACCTTGTCAACCAATTTTCATCTGATGCCATAAACAGAACTAACAATTTCTTAAAAAAACATTGTGTTTTCTCAAGTCTACCCAAGATTCATTAGCTCTTCTTTAGGTAACAGTCCTCAGGGAGACAAATGATATCCCACATTACTACTTAGAAATTCTCCACATCCAGCAGTTTACAAATGTAAATATATTTCAGATAAATATCACTTCAAAATGTCACTTTGAAAATATTTAAATAAAAATCTCTCTTTTTTTATTATTTATTTCCTTACTCCCTGACATTTTCATTTATGATCTCCAGAACTGACTGAAATTCCCACCTGGAGATTCTGTAACAATGAATGAAACACTTTGTTCTAAAGATGGTTAAGAATACAATCAATCACCTTGTCGCAAGTCAGCATATTAGCTTATCTGCATAGAGACTTCCTGTGCAGTTCCTCAGCCACCCAGGAGAATCATCCCCCAACGTGCTGGGTATGCATACAGGCACAGCCCTGATCACAAGCTAGACTAAAGTTGTAACTATAGGACAAACCTGTATTTTATCCTTATGTTGAAATTATAATTTAAAACCCATAGCTTTTTACAAGGTATTTATGAAGTCATGTTGTGAAACAAATGATAATGAACTTATTTGAAACTATTAGGGCTCGTAATTGAGCCTGGGTCATTGTATTATTTCAAATGAAGTGCTCTATAGAAAATTTTCTCAATTTAACTACATAATTTCAAAACAGAAAATATTTTGACAGCACCATTTGCTGCTGAATTTTCCGATACCAGTGAATTTGTAATGCAATGAAGAATAGTAGTGTTAATACCTACCATACCGCTATGCAAATAGATGTATGGTATGCAGTAAGGTACAACTTTCAAATTACAAATTACTTGCTAACTGCTGTTGTACTGCACCTTCTAAAAGGTGACTGAATTAAAAAAATATTGCAAATTCGAGGTATTATATTTAAATTTTTTTAAAAAGAAGTCCTATCTTTAATTGATTTGGATGTAAGGTACTTTTTTAATTATCAGCAAATATTCAGTCAAATATTTGAAATTTAGTAGTTAAACTTCTATATTAAAAAAAAAAAAAAAAAAACCAACAAAAAAACAAAAAACGGGGGAGAAAAGATGTCCTAAATCAGAAATCTTTTTACCCAAATATTAGAGAGGCATTGACCTCAGTGAAAAGTGTTATAGCAATGACTAAGGAAGAACCTCCTTTCAGAGAAAATGTACTGATTTTTGGTGACTGAATATGCAGCTTTAAGTTGTATTTAATGTCTTATTTTTTTGAAGAACAGAACAGCATAAGAAAATTCAGAATAACTTTCCTTAGATTAAATGATGCAGTTCAGATTATTGAAACACCAGAAATATGTTTATCATCTTTGGTAAGCTATGTTAAACTGTGGGAAAACACCTTTTATTGATCAGCAAAGACAAAAAGTCTTTTATAAATTGATATGTTCATTAAAGATATTATATGTAATATTTTATTAAATTTATTAATTACTTTCATGAGACATTTTAATAAAGGTCATATATTGTCAGCTTAATAGCATGCTGACATTTTTAAATATTCACCTCATTAAAAATAGTATGTTAAATGTGCATATTTCCCACAGCATTAAATTAATCCTTTTATATGAAACACTTTAATAACAAGAATTCGAACTGATGTTTATTCTGCTGAAACTGTTGACACAAAGAAGGAAAAGTCTTACACTCTGCGTTGTGTATTTTAAGTCATTTTAAGTCATAATTAGTCTCTAAAAGTAAACCTATTCATTATTTAAATGATAATGAAAAATACAGTAGGCAAGTTTCTCTTGATATTTCTTTTGTTTTGTTTTATTGCTATTAAGAACAAATATCACACCAATAAAATTGTTTAGGTAATTCAGTTACCTACTTATAACAGATATATGTTACTATGCAATTGAAGTATGAACCAATGCAGATGCAAGGCACAAGTATTTCTCAAACTAAAAATGTTAAGAAAGCAGTTTCTAACTATCTTTTTATTGCTTATAAACTGTGGTGATAATTACAATAACTGAATGATCATCATTAGTACATCTTTCTTGGATATAGCATGATTTGAACATTAAAGTTCCTAGCTGAAGACTACAGATACTACTGTAGCCATGAGGCTTGGATATACAGGAAATGCAGACTGCATACTGAGATATCTCCAAGTTAGATGTAGGAGATATACTGAAAAAAAGTATTTCTGGTCCAGAAATATTTTTTTTTATTATTATTGTTTCATGGGTTTTGGTGGTTTGGGGTTTGGGTTTAAGCTCCTTGCAGGCAGCCACAAAAGCTAATCCAAATACGTCCTTCACCATATAGAGAGAGCTGACTAGTTTTCCACAAAAGAAAATGAAAAATATAGAGCTTTTTTGAATGTCCATCTCTTCCTACATCCTGCACATCTTTATATGGCTATATTGCTCTTTCAGTCCCCTTGAGCTAAAATGAACCTATGTCAGAAAGACAGCCCTCACCTCTTTTAAGAATATCATTCTAACTGTTGATGTTGCT
>WEKW01009043.1:0-25218 GCA_013389905.1 Sula dactylatra
TAATTCTATAGGACCTTCTAAGACAATGCTGTACATGAAAAAACAAATTAGTTTTAACTTCCAAAACTTTCAATGACAAGGCATGAACTAAATCCAAATCTGAATAGTTACAAAAAAGAAGCACACTCTAGTTAGGTTTCTAAAAGTTATTCCTAAATAAAGATGTGAACTCTGAAAATTCAGAATCCTAACTACCCCTCAACATCAGAGAGAGGAAAAGGGGGAAGGTGCACCCGCAACATCTGAACTTTCTCTATTAGTTCTAGAAGGGTCTTTAGAAACTTGTAGGTATTTGTTCATGTTTTGCGACCATATAGTCATATATTGTCATTTATCTGTTCCATGGCCAATATTTATCCTGAATGTACAGTTCACTAATTGCCCATTAATTCCATGTTTTTAATAAATAAACAAACTACTTTCATCCCAGTCTGATTAAAACTACCTAAAGTGAGCAGTTTCTCCCAAACTTATCTGGCTAAGACCAACAGTCTCACAGTTTTTCTCCATCACAGCTGAAAGACTAGTTGACATAAGATGGTTTTAACTACCTTTTCCTGTGTGAAATCTCCTCTGATGCAAAAATCGGACAGACTTATCTCTAACAGTCATGGCAAATATTCTTACCTTGTAGTTTTTAAGTACTGTTAGAAAGAAGTGTGCAAGGTAAGATCAGTAGTAAAAAAAAAGTTATTAACAGAGACCACTTAGAACATTCTTATCTCCCAGCATTCTGTTAGCATATTAAGTGCCTTTCACAGCTGACAGTAGTTACTATCAAAAACAAAAACAGTCCTATTGAAGTCCTTCCATGTTTTCCCAGGACAAAAAAAAAAAAAAATCCCTGTTATTGCTCAAGTAAGAGATCCTTCCATGTGAAAAGTATTAGACAAGAAAACTTAGACAAACATAACCTCTTAAGGCCTATTATTTCTATCCAGCTGGATGTGAAATTGACTTTAACTTTTGACGCTACCCCAATTTCGATTGAAAAACCTATCAATTCAGCCTGCTTGCTGCTGGTTCAGCATACATGCCTTTCCTTCAAAGACATTATTGCTAACTATATACCAGGAAGCACTTAGATGCTTTGAATTAACGTACATAAGACTTAAATGAAGCACAGGGATGTTGTGGAGCATTACTAAAGACACGGTATCATGCAGCACCAAAATAGTCAAGCTAGCCCAGTGCTTCACTTGAGCTAAGATACCACTTACAAGAAACAGCAACTAACCCAAAAATATTAAGAAAACAGATAACACTTCCAGTAGTCCTACTAGCTCATTTTAGTGCTAGTTTTAACTAGCTCTAAACTAAACTCAGTTTAGAGACTACTACTAGTCTCAGTGTGGCATTGCCTCCTAGCCAAATAAACCCTCAGCTAACACTTTAGCCCAGGATGACACATATTTCGCATTTCACACTACAGCATCAATTCTTTTGTGTTTCTTCCTGTATTTCAGCACTGATGTGTAAGTATTATAAGTAAACAATGTTTACTTGCTCCTGGCAACAGGACGCTTTACTTAAGACTCTTTATAAAAGATGGAATTAAACTGTTAAAAGCGAGCAAACCTTAGCAGAACTTTAGTTTCATTTCCTTTAGTTGCTTGAGATTGCCTTAGGGTTCAAATCCTGAACATCTTTCCATGAGCAAAAAATAATAGCAAAATGAGTTAATTGTTGAACAATACTTTATAAAATTACAAAAAAAATTAATGAACCACAGTGAACAAAATATAGTCCTTATTTAGGGGCCAAAGTAAAGCAAAGCAGAAACCAATTTCTGCTTGGGATGTCTCACCCCTCCAGATCAAGTATTCTTCCCTCAGCCAGGCCTGACTTACAGACCAGCAGTCACCTCCACAGCATTTGTAGACACTCAAACTTCATCAGATCATCTAGAGGAAATACAATTTTGAAGACTTGGGAAAGAACCTGCAAGAAGGTGAAAAATGTCTCGTCTCCCATCCTCACTAATTCCATTTTAAGATGTACTTATAATATATATCTTTAATGATTCAAACATAAATCACCTTAGAATTTACAAGCATTACAAAACTTGGAAGATAACCTGCATGTTATCTTGTTTTCATCTTGTTCTCAAAGATGAAAGATTAGCTCCTTCAAGCCTGTATCAACTATTTTCTTAGTGACCATTCTGATTTTAAAGCATTACCCAAATCTATCTATCTATCTATCTATCTATCTATCATTCAGTCTTTCTTTCTTTCTTTCTTTCTTATTTACTTACTTACTTACTTAACTTAAAAGGCACAAAATTGAGCTTCCCTTCAGGATGCTTACAGACTGAACTTCAGAGCCATGATGAGGGCAGGGTTTCCTTAAATGCCAGCACCTGAATTTTGGGTAGTGGCTGTAGCAGGATTTGAAGATTTAAAATCCAACAAACACACACCCCCCCAGATAGGAACTGATTAGGACACCTCAGCACTACTAGCCAGCTGGCACAGCACCCCCATCCTGTGTGGCAGTCCCCCATGGAGATAATGAATTCTTCCTATGAACAAATGAGAAGTGGATCTGTTAGAGCTAAAGAAGGGAATAAGCCATATATCCATGCTAAAGTCATGACAATAACTGCATTTGGTAGACCTTCTCAGGTTGTAGCCTATTTTGTATTCTGCTATCATAAATACATGACTACTAGTTTAAAACTAGCAGGCATATGCATAGTAACAACTGCAGAATAAACATGCTTATTTTTTTCTTTCCTGAGCATTAGAATTGTGACTGGTTAGTAAAGATGCATGTAGTATTTCATCCCCAAACCACTGTAAATCCAGGTGTATGCTGTAGTACTAGAGCTATTCTTGTAGTAAGGGTGTCAACTTCTAAACATATTTTTGTAATACCTTCAATGCAGGTGGGTCCTTGTGTGACCAAGGAAGGGTAACCTGTGTAATAAGAAGCTATGTTTCCATCAACATGAGTGTGTTGTTGCAGAATAGGTACTGATGCATTTTATTTAGCTATTCGAGTTAGGGTTAATCACACCAATCAATACTTGTCCTAACTGAAGGTGCACTAGCATAGTTATGCTGATACAAATATCCTAAAATGAAAATGTCCTAAATTTTCACACATTCACATGTTTGCTAACAAATCATTGCCTGGAAGAGCATTTGAATGCTACGCAGAAATCAAAGTAACACAACGAAAACTACTTGCATTCAGTAACGTTTAGAAAAATCCCGTTTTCCTCAGTAGCTTGTAAACTCTAAGCATTTTCCTTGATGGATTGTTTCAGTTTAGATGATCAATTTAGACAATGCATGACCCAATTTTAGCACAAACTGATGATCTGTGCCCCTGCTTTGCTGCTTAAGTTAAAATACTTAAGTGATACAGTGGAGTGAAATGCAAATTAAACAGATTGAGCTCAAATTGTCTCAACGTAATGTTTAAAATGGTATAGTGTGCCTTACCTGTCATGAGTTTATCTTCCTGTTCCCTCTACAAGAGGGAACAGTTATCTTTATTGACTTTTTCAGATTTGTATAAGCTTATTATCATAGAATCATAGAATATCCTGAGTTGGAAGGGACCCGCAAGGGTCATCGAGTCCATCTCCTGTCTCTGCACAGGACAACCCCAAAACCTCAAATGTTTGAGCGCGTTGTCCAAGTGCTTCTTGAATATCGCCAGCCTTGGCGCCGTGACTGCCTCCTTGGGGAGCCTGTTCCAGTGCTCCAGCACCCTCTGGGTGAAGAACCTTTTCCTAATATCCAACCCAAACCTCCCCTGGCACATCTTCCTGCCATTCCCTTGGGTCCTATCGTTGGTCGCCAGAGAGAAGAGATCAGCACCTCCCCCTCCTCCCCTTGTGATGAAGCTGCAGACCACGATGAGGTCTCCCCTCAGCCTCCTCTTCTCCAGGCTGAATAAACCAAGTGACTTTAGCCGCTCCTTATATGGCTTCCCCTCTAAACCCTTCACCAACTTCATGGCCCTCTTCTGGACACTCTCTAGTAGCTTTGTATCCTTAATGTACTGTGGCACCCAAAACTGCACACAGTACTTGAGGTGAGGCTGCACCAGTGCAGAGCAGAGCGGGACAATCACCACCCTCAACAGGCTAGCAACACAGTGCTTGATGCACTCCAGGACATGGTTGGCCCTCTTGGTGCCAGGGCACACTGTTGGCTCATGCTCAACTTGCCATCAACCAGAACCCCCAGGTCCCTCTCCATGGGGCTGCTCTCCAGCCTCTTGTTCCCCAGTCTGTATGTACAACCAGGGTTGCCATGCCCCAGGTGCAAAATCTGGCACTTGCCCTTGTTAAACTTCATATGGTTGGTGATTGCCCAGGTCTTCAGTTTGTCTAGATCTCTCTGCAGGGCCTCTCTGCACTCGAGAGTGTCAGCAGCTCCTCCCAATTTTGTGTCATCAGCAAACTTACTTAGTATTCCTTCCAGTCATCCAAGTAATTTATGAAGACGTTAAAGAGTACTGGCCCCAAGATGGATCCCTGCAGAACACCGCTAGTGACTGGCTGCCAGCCTGATGTAACCCCATTTACTATGACCCTTTGAGCCTGACCCATCAGCCAATTGATCACCCATTGCATTACATTTTTATCCAGCTGTATGCTGGACATTTTGTCCGGGAGGATACTGTGAGAGACAGTATCGAAAGCTTTACTAAATCCAAAAAGATCACATCAACTGGCTTCCCTTGGTCAACTAGGTGGGTAGCCTTGTCATAGAAAGAAATTAAGTTTGTTAAGCAGGACTTTCCCCTCATGAACCCGTGATGGCTGAGACCAATGACTGCATTGTCTTTCATCAGTAACTCCCAAAATAATCTTCTCCATAATTTTGCCAGTCAAAGAAGTCACACTGGCAGGCCTGTAGTTAGCATGGTCATCCCTGTTGCCCTTCTTGAAGACTGAGGCAATGTTTGCCAGCTTCCATCAACTAGGACCTCTACAGATTCCCAAGAGCATTGAAAAATCATTGAGAGAGATCTCACTATGACATCAGCCAGCTCTTTAAGTACCCTCAGATGTATCCCATCAGGTCCCATCGACTTATAGGGATCCAGCTGGAGCAGGAAGTCCCACACTAGTTCGGGGTTGATTGGGAGTTTGTCATGCCCAGAGTTCTGTAGCCCAGGGCTCTGGGGGTCCCAGAACCCATCATAGGTGTTGAAGACCAAGGTTAAGAAAGCATTAATCATCTCTGCTTTGTCTATGTCCCTGTTTGTGAGGTGACCATGCTTATCAAGTAACGGTCCAATGTTATTTCTGTCCTGCCTTTTGTCATTAACATATTTAACAAAGCCCTTTTTATTATCCCTCACAGTACTGGTCAACTTCAACTCTAATTGAGCTTTGGCCACATGTATCTCCTCCCTACAGCAGCAAATAGCATCTCTGTAGTCCTCTCATGTCGCCTGACCTTGCTTCCACTGGCCATATACCTTCTTTTTTTGCCTTATTTCTAGAAGATCCCTGCTCAGCCAAGCCTTGCCTGTTTGACTTCCTACATTTTGGAATTGCCTACTCCTATGCTCTTAGGAGGTACTTAAAAAGTGACCGGCACTGATGGACCCTGGTACCTTCAAAAGTGTTTCCCCAGGGGACCTTACCAATTAGTTCCCTGAGCAACTTGAAGTCTGCTCTCATATCCAGAGTTGAGGTCTTGCTGGCAGTCTTCCTCCTGTTACCACAGATTTTAAACTTGAACTGCTTCATGGTCACTGTGGCCAAGGCAGCCACCAATCTCCACTTCATCCATGAGACCCTTTCTGTTAATAAGCAACAAATCAAGGAAGGCACCTTTCCTAGTTGGTTCCCTTAGTACCTGTACCAAGAAGTTATTGTCCAGATGGTTTAGGAATTCTCCGGACCTGTTTGTACCAGCTATGTGGTATTCCCAGTTGACATCTGGCAAGTTGAAGTCTCCCATAAGGACAAGGGCAGATGATTTAGAAGCGTCCCTTAGTTCCTTAAAGAATAACTAACTCATCAGTGTCATCCTCCTGGCTGGGTGGCCTATAGTAGACTCCCACGACAACATCTGCTTTATTTGTCTGTCCCTTAATACTTACCCAGAGGCTCTCAACTGTGCCATTGCCAACTGCAAGTTCCATGCATTCCAGCTCTTCCACTACATACAATGCCACTCCCCTCCCCACCTCATCTGCTCTGCCTATCCCTCCTGAAGAGCCTTTAACCATCCATCATAGCATACCAGTCACAGGACTCATCCCACCAGGTTTCACTCATGCCAATGATGTCATATCTCTGGGACTGGGCCAAGGCTTCCAGCTCCTCTTGCTTGTTCCTCATGCTGTGCACAGTTACGTAGAAACACTTCAAGTGTGGCTTGTTGTGCCCATCGCCACGTGGAGCAGTCTGAAGAGTCTCACTGGCACGCAGCTCCTCAAACTTTAATGTGCCATCCCATTGCTTATCACTGACTAGCCTGGTATTGTCCCTTTCCCCTGCCCAATCTGGTTTAAAGTTCTGTCAGTCAGCCCTGCTAGCTCCTGAGCAATATACCCTTTTCCCCTTCCGAGAAAGGTGCATCCCATTGGATGTCAGTAGACCTGGTGATGAATAGACCATCCCATGATCGAAAAACCCAAAGTTCCACAGGTGACACCAGCCTCGGAATGACACGTTGATCAGCGGGGTCGGCCTGTTCCATTCAATATTCTTCCCTGCTACAGAATGGATCGAAGAAAACACTACAGAATCACAGAATGGTTTGGGTTGGAAGGGACCTTTAGAGATCATCTAGTCCAACCCCCCTGCAACGAGCAGGGACATCTTCAACTGGATCAGGTTGCTCAGAGCCCCGTCCAGCCTGACCTTGGATGTTTCCAGGGATGGGGCATCCACCACCTCTCTGGGCAACCTGTTCTAGTGCTTCACCACCCTCATTGTAAAAAATTTCTTCCTTATATCCAGTCTAAATGTACCCTCCTTTAGTTTAAAACCATTACCCCTTGTCCTGTCACAACAGGCCTTGCTAAAGAGATTGCCCCCATCCTTCCTATAATCCCCCTTTAAGTACTGAAGGGCCACAATAAGGTCTTCCCACAGCCTTCTCTTCTCCAGGCTGAACAACCCCAACTCTCCCAGCCTGACCTCGTAGGAAAGGTGCTCCAGCCCTCAGATAATTTTTGTGGCCTCCCCTGGACCCGCTCCAACAGTTCCATGTCCTTCCTGTGCTGAGGGCTCCAGAGCTGGACGCAGTGCTCCAGGTGGGGTCTCACCAGAGCAGAGTAGAGGGGCACAATCACCTCCGTTGACCTGCTGGCCACGCTGCTGGAGATGCAGCCCAAGATACAGCTGGGCTTCTGGGCTGCAAGTGCACATTGCTAGTTCACGTCCAGCTTTTCACCCACCAGTACCCCCAAGTCCTTCTCCACAGGGCTGCTCTCAATCTCTTCATCCTGCAGCCTGTATGGATACCAGGGGTTGCCTTGACTCAGGTGCAGGACCTTGCACTTGGCCTTGTTGAACCTCATGAGGTTCTCACAGGCCCACCTCTCCAGCTTGTCCAGGTCTCTTTGGATGACATCCCATCCTTCTGGCATGTCAACTGCATCACTCAGCTTGGTGTCATCTGTAAAGCTGCTGAGGGTAGACACGATCCCACTGTCTAAGTCATTGGTGAAAATGTTAAACAGCACTACCTGAGCACCTGATCCTTCAACCATCTGCTCCAAGGCTCTGAAATCCCTTTCAATTGCCTTGGGCTTCTCTTTGCTACCTCTTCTCTGCCGACATGAAGAACCAATAGTGGGTAATAGTCTGAGGACCTTACCAGACTAGGGAGTTTTCTAGTGACATCTCTTACCCTGGCCCAAGGAAGGCAGCAGACTTCTCTGTGGATGGGGTCTGGTTGGCATATCGGACCCTCCGTTCCCCTCAGAAGGGAGTCACCTGTGACAACTACCCTTCTTTTTTTCTTAACATGAGTGGTTGTGATTCAGGGGGTAGGCTGCCTAGATGACCCGTCCATCCCAGAAGGACCTTCATCCACATCATCAGTTGTCTGCCCATCCAATTCCAGGGAATCCAATACCTGTTGTGTACAGGCACCTGGGAAGGTGAGGCAGGCTGAGAGTGGATTCACCTGCTGCCTGGAGCAGTAACCTGCTTCCATTCTCCCCCAACTTCTGGGTCTCCTCCTTCTGCCAGGTGCTGAGGGGGTAAAGGGTCCTTTGCCTCTTGTATATTTATATAAAATTATTTATAAAATTAAATTCTACATGTTGAAAATTAGTGAGAGGTCAAGTGTTCCCACATATTATTGTAACAAAGCTTTTCAATGTAGGACAAGACAGATATTTAAGATAGCTTCAGCACACCTCACCTGCAGGTTTCATTCCTTCTAAGAAAGGATTATTGCACTAGCTATTCCAAGGGACATCTACAATCAAGTAGAATGACTAAAAACACAAGAAAATACTAGTCGATAGCATTTTTTCCTTAATTTAATTCTGTGATGTCCATTCAGATGAGAGCAGCAAGGGAAAAGATGTTTCTGGAAATTAGGAAAGTCATCTATGTTGCTTTTAACACAGAATTTCTTTGAAATAATATCTTTATATATGCTTAGGAGAGAGGTTTGCCACTAAAATATTGTCCTGGAGGAGGTTTAGAAATACAAGCCATTCCTGTCTCCTTACAAATGAATTTTGTAAGAACAGTCTGCTGAGGTTAAAAATAGCCCCACTGATACCTTTCAAGTGTTTCCCAACCACAGAACTCTATTTTAGGGAAACAAAAGCTGTCAGTGAGATATCCTTTACTTGTCTTTGGGCAGGCTCCACACAGCAGTCTGCATAAGCAACACATCTTAAAACAAGTTGACCTGGTGAAAGTTTAAAGGAAACAGATAAGAACAGCTTCATTTATTAGGTCCTGATATGGAAAAAATAGTCTAGCAAATGCTTTCTGTGCCAGAAAGAAACGTTGACAATAAGCAGCCCTAAAACCACAGATAACTGTCATAGCTATGTACATGTTTCAGTCACGATTTTGTATTAGGATAGCTTTACAGAAGAAAAATAATCGAAAAAAGTGACTAATCCAATATATACAAAATACCAGTGGATATGAAAATATATGGAAATTGATATAAGGTGGAAAAACTAAGTGGTAAGTGTACCCCCTTTTTCTTCTTCACCATGGATAATCATCTGAACTTGATTTTATATTCATTATCATGGTTTATTTAACAAACATAAAGAATATCATACACAGCTTTTATTGTTTTGCTTGGAAGTATAAATTGAGGGACCCCAAATATACGAACCTAGGATGTGGATGAAAGTAATTTAACCTTCAGTAAGGCTGCATTTGCTTGGTGTCTGTCACAATGCTAATAATTGCCCCAGTAATCCACAGCTACTCCAGGAAAGTATGAGCACAAAAAGACTAATTACTAATATAACTCTCAAATACAGTGTTGCAGTTTACTGCTGGTTTTCATATACCAAACCCAGAAAAAAAAGGCTGAAAATCCAAGCTTTTCTTCTGCTTTGTAGGTCAGTTCATGTATATGTTGTCTTAAAAAACCCCAAGTACAGTAGATTTTGATCATTGGAAATTCCTCAAAAGTTTCTACCTGGAAACAAGACTTGTTCTTCCTCACTGGTATAAGGGGGGCTAACAGTACTATGTATTTACAAAGAATGATATTTCCTCTTATGCTTTTTTGTTTCCTACAGCACTGAAAAATGTTAACAATTTTGACAATTTGTTAGGTTACAAGTCTGTTTTAGACAAGTTTGTTTATTTTTAATATCAGATCAAATAGTTGCGCCATTTCCAACAAGGAAAGTAGGGAAGAGCTGCTGCTGGGAGCTATCACAGAACAGCAGAACCAGGACTGGTAATCTTTTCCCTTCCCTCTTGAGCACTCTTGAGCACTCCACCAAAAATAATTTTATTTAAATGCAAAAGGAGTAAAGAGCAGAATAACGCTGAGGGATGAAAGAAGATGGCAGAGAGCTTAGTAAGAACAGGAGAGAGGAAGATGACTATGACTGGAATCTGAAAGGGAGCAGAGACTGGTTGGAACAGGAGACCGGGGAAGAGCATAGGTCTGAATTGTTTGGGCAAAGAGGCTGGAAGATGATGATGGTCAGAGAGGCAAGAAGAACATGTGAAAAAACACTAAGGGAAACAGATGGAGACATCTGACGAGAAATTGAGGTACAGAACTGAGCCTGACTGGCTAAAGAGAGTGTAGGCCATGAAACTGTGAGGAAACGGTGAGGAATCCAAGCAGGGTGACAGGTAAAAAGGGAAGAGAACCTTTTGATGCCCAGAGTGCTGTGGATAGGCTGGCACTCACTGGAGTTAATATGAGAAACTGAAAAGGCAAGAAAGAGTGAAAGGAATGGAAATACAGAACTAGAGTTTTCGTATACTTGAAGGAAGCAACTGTTTAGAGTTTTACTGATGTTTTTCCTGCCACCGTTTCTTCCTTTTTATGTATAGCTATTTTGGGAGAAGGGGATTTCTATTTCTATGTAGGTTCCTAAACCACGTTTATCACTATAGTAACTGTTGCAAATAGAAGCAGGACTGTTTGCCCTTAGCTATTGCATATATGATTCTTTGTTGGACTGATGCTTTAAAACAAAATTAGTCAATGCTAGAATTACTATGCCGCTGAAGTTTCAAACCACTGTACACAAGTAAACAGAAAATTAACTTATAACTGACGATTATACTAAGCACATATAAAAGGAAAATTAACTTATGATTTTACTAACCTTGGTATAAATGTTGAGCTGATTTTTATCATATCCGAGCACAGAACCGGCCTGAAAGAGGTCCTCTCCAAGTCTGGTTTGTACTCAGCTGCACTCAAACCTCATGTCACCAACATCAAGCTTTTAAACCTTCAGATACAGTGCTGGAAAGAGGAGTCACTTATCCACTATTATTTAAAACATCATCACATTTCTACTATTTTAGTGAAACAGCCACATCGGGTATGGCTGTAGGAACTCAAAGCTGTTGCTCACACTGAATGTTTTACAGGAGCACTACAGGGTAGGGCTGTACGTGAAGCCATTGCTGCTAGCAGAAGCAAAGTAATACCACTCAGGTGTTTGGAAATGCCTTGCCCTCAGGAGCAGCAGACACCTCTGGCTGAATTGCGACTTCTGGAAGAGCAAGAGGCTCTTTGGCATTACCTTTTGTCTGGCAAGGTCCTTTGCACAAAGGTTCTGCTTCTTGGTCCTAATTCCCACTTCTTTAGGAACTAGGAGATGTTGTCTTTCACCAAAACCTGGCTCGTCTAAGAGCAGAGACTTGGAGTTCCTCAATACCACTGGAGTCAGAGTTCAGCAGAGGCCATTTTTCTCACAGAAAGAAGATCTCACCTCACAGGCACCTTCTGACTTTCACCTATTTGGCAATCAAGGGGAACTGGAATGTAAATATTACTCTTTGTGAGAAGCTTAGCTTCTATTTTCTGTTTAGTTCTGAATTCAGTGGTAACAGGAGCCTATGCCTGACACAGGGGCAAGTGACTGGTTTGTTCCCATTCTAGGCAGCTGCTTCCTTACTAACAATACACTCAGTGGGAATCAAAAGCCCTCCTCTGGCATAAGCAGCATGATTCTAGAAATACCTTCAATATCTTTGGAACATAAACGTTCCTAAGAAAGCTTAGATGCATACCCACATTTTTCCATCCACTTTGATCCCTAATATAGAACTTTAGTTGGAACCTAAATTCCTCATGATTTACATTTACGAGCAATTTAGCTTTAGAACGCCCAGATGAACATTTTATCTTACAAGCTCCTCTATCCTGAAAGTGTCAAAGTAGGAGGACAGGGATTATCTGAAGGTAGTAATCGGGGTGTAGGAAATTTTTGCAATGGTTTTCTTAAAGTAATTAACTCTTCCATTCAACAGACATCTTCAAAGTTTTTTCCAGAGATATCTTTAATAAATATCACTTAATAAGTACCATTGTTGTGACACTCGCTGATGTTAAAACCTTTAGCCTTTAAAATGTGGACTCGCGCGTATTAGAAACTGGCACTGCATTCACAGACAAAACAAGGGCATTTTTCTGGAACATCACGATGAAGATCTGCAATCCAGAAGCCAGATAAATTAGTAACCTTGGTTCCACTTTGAAAACTGCCAGGAAGGCTAGTCACAAACCCCAGCATTTGTAGAGAACACTTAATGATCATTTTGAAAGCCAACTTCCACAAGCAAGGAATTGTAGCAGAAAGAGAAGCTTGTTCAGGATAAGCAAATAGCTTAAGTTTTAAGGCAAGTTCATGAATCTTTATCACATTTGTTTAAGTGCTTTGGAAATATCAGAAGCGCTAAAATAAAAAGGCTGTTACCTTGAAATACATAAAAACTAAGACACAGGCTCCTCCTAGTGGTAAAAACGGAAGGATTATTCATTCTGGTCTAAGAATCTTCTAGCACTATTTATTATTAAGAATTATTGTCAGTTTGTCTTCCATTTGGTTCTGGAAGGTTTAGAAGCCTCTAAGTTCTTATTACTGCTAAGGAATTCTTAACTAAAGGTCAAAATAAGTAAGACATGACAAAACACGTGCAAATCACTGTTAATTTCTTTTTTCCCTTCAAAAGCAATGTTTACATACCTATCAACGCTTAGGATGATGAAGTGAAGGTGGAAAGGATGGAAGACTGCATTCCAAGAGACTTATGCTTTTGTATCAATTTTAAATCCAACATCCAGGCCTGCATTTGGTATCCAGAGGTGAGCACTGTCTATTTAGTTGTGGAAACACTGCACAGTATGCCTTTGTCTCAGATGGATATGCTACGTTCCCACAGTTATCAGAACACATGCCAAGTCACCATCATGGTGGACAAGAAAAATGTCTTCAATTCTGAAGCCAAGTCAGTTGCTCTCACCTAAAGAGCAGAAGCCCGGCATCTGAGGTTGTTACTGATTCTTCCTCACCATTGAGCACAGAATCATAGAATCATTAAGGTTGAAAAAGACCTCTAAGATCATCAAGTCCAACTGCCAACCCAACACCCCCATGCCTCCTAGGCCATGTCCCCAAGGGCCACGTCTACATGGTTTTTGAACACCTCCAGGGATGGTGACTCCACCACCTCTCTGGGCAGCCTGTTCCAGTGCCTGGTCACTCTTTCAGGAAAGACATTTTTCCTAATCTCCAGTCTAAACCTCCCCTGACGCAGCTTGAGGCCATTTCCTCTCACTCTATCGCTAGTGCCTTGGGAGAAGAGACCGACCCCCACCTCACCACAACCTCCTTTCAGGTAGTTGTAGAGAGCAATAAGGTAGTTGTAGAGAGCAATAAGGTCTCCCCTCAGCCTCCTCTTCTCCAGACTAAACCCCCCCAGCTCCCTCAGCTGCTCCTCATCAGACCTGCTCTCCAGACCCTTCACCAGCTTCGTTGACCTTCTCTGGACACGCTCCAGCACCTCAGTGTCCTTCTTGTCCTGAGGGGCCCAAAACTGAACACAACATTCGAGGTGTGGCCTCACCAGTGCCGTACTCGCACTATTTAGCCACACCTGTTCTTTAAAAAAATTGTCAAAGGGACAGAAGGCCATTTTTATTATCGGGCCCTTTAAAAGTTTTATTCTGGACTAAGTTTCTCAGCAGTCTAGAGTGTACCACACTTTATGTATTTTATAAGTCACAGAAAAATACACTTGCAAAAATACAGCTTCTTCTACAGGGGAAAAAAAAGGAGCTGTATACAGTAAGTGACGCTGTGCATTTAATTATTTTAAACTCTGATCTTCCCCTTATAATTTTAAGTTATCTGGTTTGAATATGTAAATAGGCCTGCTAACATAATATTTACAACTTAAAAATTAAGACCGTCTACTTAAGTGGGACCCAGTATTGCAGTAAACAGAACATCTATTGTAGACCAAAGTGATTTCAGTCTTAACTGTACTTGTAATACAGTAGTATCAAGAACACTACAATTGCTAAAAATTCAGATACTGCTATAAGAAAATCTGCAGTCTCAGAAGAAAAAGGAAAGTAAATTAAATAGAAAACAGGCTAATTTCAGGCTTTGCCAGTTTCAGTTTTGCCTTTATATTAGGAAAGGATGAAAAAACCTTTACTTTCTGCTTCTATTTGTACGTGTGTAAAAAAAGTAAAATATTTCAGATGCGTCTGTTTTTTCCTATTCATGTTTTTCATACGTTTTTTAAAAGACAAATTACATGGATGTTATGATAGAAGAAAAAAGCAAATCCAAGTTTCACCTGTTTATGTGGAAAGAAATGTAGATTTTTCCATTTATAGTCTTCTCTTTTTCATCATTTCATATATGTGTATAATGTATTTTGTGTACAGTTACATTAGTTTCAGAATAAGTTGCATCAATAGAAAAACACAGGAGGATGAAAACCAGTTGCTGGTTGAATGACATTTTATTTTCACATTCAGACAGCTGTACAGTTTCTATAAATAGATGTGGTACTATAATATTTACATCATTTCCTCACCCATTACTAGTGTATTCCATTCAAAATGGTAGACACCCCGGCCAAGCCAAACCAAGGTTATTTCTGGGTGCATTTACTCAGAATTCTATGTCAAAACATACAATACATCAGTTTGCATCAGAGCATTTTTCCCAGTTATTTTCCACGTAACATTATTTTCTCCAGACAGTCTCTCCTCCCAGCATCCCAAGAGCTTTCCAGACAAGTGCAGTACAGTTTGAGAACAAAAACAGGATGCAAAAATATTCATATTCAGCCTACTTAAAATAAGGTATGTGATGGATAATTTTAACTGTGGGAGTTTCATTATACATTAACACGGTATTTGCAAGTTTCCTTGATGATGCAGGTACAGATTGGAAAAAAGCAATGGCTTAAAAAATTTGGAGACAGCATAATCCTTTGGGCTTCTGAACATGTTCTACGGATTGCTACAGAAATATCTCGAGTAGAACATAGTTACAAACCCAAAAAGACATGGGTCTGCTGTGTGCTTCTGCCAATAAGGTTTCCAATTTTTACATTTCCTTATTCATTTTCTAATCCCTGTGATTAACTGCTTGGGGTAGTGCTTATATGCATCTATTAACTCTACTGCTGGGATATCTACAAATGTTACCTAAACTCCCATTTGAAAATCTACAGAGTCCATGAGGTGTCAGGGTTTTCACAATATACTGCCTTCAAAGTTTCTCTCTCCACTTCTTTTCCCACTTGAGAAGCAGTCACCTTCACAGATGGACCAATTTAATAGCCAAACATCAATTGTCTCATGATATTTTAAGACTATGGTAGCTAAATTGTTCATCTCTACCAAAAGGGTCTGAAGAACTATGTGACGAGAACTCCGTGTTGGTAGGTAAAAATGAACAACACAGAAGGAAAACAATAAGAACACTACATTTAAACAACATGCAGGACCAGACTGCTTCCACTGTGTACATACCAGAGAACCTGAAAGCAGAAGCCTGCAGTTGTAAAGTGATTAATCTGTAACAAATACCGCTAGAAACAAAAAAACAACCAAACTCAAGCTTTTAGTCATCTTAAGAAAAAAAGGAATTCAAAAGAATGGCTGGAGTAGGTTACTCACAGCTGGATGCTGATGCTCAAAACTGTCTGATTAAACAGCTCATATAAAAACTCCAGTAAGGATGAATTCAGAAGGAGCCTGAGCAGCAAAGTCTCAGGTTTTTCTATGGGGAAAGACTTGCAGGGTCATACATAACAATCAAGTTCTCATAGAAGACAGTAAAGTGAGCTCCAGTAACTGCAGTACAAATGGGAGTGCTGCACGTCAACGTGCCAAAGGGTAAGCATTTCCCAACATCGTGATCAACTGGAAACTGGTCGAGGTGGTTTACTTTTGTTTTCTGCCTCTTTTCCACGAATGGCAGCCACATAAGAGAAGAGACACAGCACAGAGTAGCAGATCTCATGAGCCTACAAGAATTTAGAAAAGGAGATCATGAAATTCAGATGATTTAGTGTTTTACAAGATCCACAGCACATTTTGTATTTTGCTGCATGTCTTCCTTCATGGGACAACTGCTCTGGCTACAGACAAAAATCAGGAAAAAGTGTCCCATACTACCTTATAACTGAGATGGATAGAGAAGAAAAAACCTTATAAGAAATAAAAAAAACCTCCTTTGGGATAAAAACATTAGTTGCTTGACAATATGATTCTAATAATTTTTAACAACTGTATGCTAAGCTAGAAAGTTGGCCAGCTACCTTCAGAAAAAACATCCTACGTATTTGCTTTGGTCTGTCATATGAAGGTACAAGAAATTTTCTGGGAGCGATTGAAAGAGCTAACTAAAAAGACTGAAACTAAACGTTCAATACTGTACCTCGACTCATGAGATGGTGGGATTAGTCCTTATTCAAAACTGTCTTTTTACGCTCAAAAGTACAAGGACTGGTAATCCTTGTAATTATTAACTAACACTAGTGAATCCAAGGATAATACAAGCTTTTTTTTCCTTTTTTTTTTTTAATTAAAATTAATCAAATTAATTAAAAAAAACACATAACCCAGCATCGCATGTTTCCTATGAAGAACACCCAGCAATTTTGTCACTACCTTAAAGCAGAGGGTTTCACATAGCATTAGCAAGATTTACAATTATTGCTTTTAACTGATTAAGTGTGCTATTATTTTACAGAAAATCCTCTTTTAGCATGCGACTGGTAGCACAATTCAGTTTATATCCTAGTTCTAATACTGACTATTCTGGTGATCTTAAAAGTTCTTGTCCTGTAAATTGACATTTATAATCTTTGTAAAGGTAATAAGCATAACAATGTGTTGTGCTGCATTACAGTATAAGTAAAACATGTAAAATATAATTAATTTTCATTAAACTGGCTTTTCTTATTAAAAGATACTGCTATCTGCTTCTTAAATGACATGCGTTCTAAGCATTTTGTTTCTAAAACATTTCTAGCTTCTTCAGATAATTTTTCTCTCCCTCCTCTCAAAAGACTGAGTTTCCCTGCAATCACCAAATGTACACACTGCACTTCAGACATGAAATAACTGAAGAAATTTCAGTTCTAATGACAATCATTGGCTTCTATTTCTTCCTCATAAGTGCCTATAAGCCTGATCATTGAACTATTATGTGTAAAAGAGCTAAGTATCGTTATCAACTGCTGGTGTTCAAAAAATGTTATGAAAACTGAACACTAAACCACAGCAGTGACTCACCTCTATGGCAGGAATCAATACTTACACTGTTCTCTTGCATCTCACTGCTCACTTTCATGAGGAAATGGGATTTTCTCATAAACTCTGTTAGCAATCATTTTATACCCAGGAAGTAGTCTCCTGTTCCATCTGTTCTGTGGATTATGGATTGTTTTCTGCACTATCTTAAATTTAACAGTTCCACTAGCTGTTACTGTGCTAAAGTTCATGCCAAACCAGCCACCTTGCATCCCTATCTACCTTAACAAAAGAGACCCCTCTTTCTGCGCTACCTGTGAGTTCCTCCAGTTTCATGGAAACGACAATCACCAAGTTTTGAGGTCTTCCCTTAAGGAAAACTATCATAAAAGAGCAGCTGGTGTTTTGCTGCAGTATTAGCATTGCAAATCCTGCAATCTCAATGTAATTCTTTTCACCACATGAAAATGTAAAGATATATCCTCTAAAGAACTACCAGAGGGCATCACAGTTGACTCACCATTGGCGTCTTGTACTTGTGGCTCACCACTTCTTTAGTTTCAGGAACTAAAACCGGACGGGCAAGAGACAAAACAAAAAGTTCAAAAAACGAGAGGAAAAGGGGAAAGAAATAGCACAATGTTCCCATAGGAAAGGGAAGGGATGCACACAGACAGCAGGTGCAGGTACAGGGCACCTCACTATCCCTCATGTCTAGATACTCTTCCTTCTCTTCATTTACATTACATATGTCCTTGAAGATACTGGTAATGTCATAATAAATTACTTCGGTTGGCAAAAATATTTCACTGCCTCTGTTTGGAAAACCATAGCAGACATTTGATGGTTCTTAGAGACTCTGGCTTTTCTCATACAACTTATTCCTACCAGACAGCAAAATTAATGACAAAATATGCCTAATGTCTACTACGATAAAACATAAACCAACAATTCCATAGGAATTTGTCAGTATGCGATTCCCAAAGATTTTTATCCTTTAGATGTTTGAATCCTCCTCTGCTGAAAAACAGATCTCAGAAGAACTGTTGGACACTCTGTGGTAAGTTAGTGAAATCCAGGGGGAAAAAAAGGAGCTGAGGGAGGAAATTTTCTAAACTGGAAGACTTTCCCAGTTCTATTTCAAGAGTTTCTCAAGACATTCTTTCTCCTGTCGAGGATGTGTGTGATGGTATTTCCTTGACATACTTGCTGAAAATGTTCATTGCTTTTGAACAAGTTGCCTTAAAATAAAATACTGACTTCAGTTGCATGTATTCTTAAAACACCAGGCTTACTGATTTCTTAAAGACTTTCTGTAGAAAGAGGATTAGGGCACTGATGAAAAAAAATCTATTATCCAGAAAATTTCATCTTGCTCCCTTGCACTGCCTCAGACTAACAGAAAGGAAGCGGGCGTAATATAGCTAAAGAAAATTTGCTTTTTGTCCTCATTGTGGAATGCATAGAAAAGCAAGCTGTAACCATCCCGTTAGTGTGCACTGCATCTGAACTGTGCCTTTGACCCACACTTGGTCTACAAATATTGTTGTGAACAGATACCATGGGAAATCACCAGGAGAGAACAAAGACCATACTAAGAACATACAAATGGCAAATTTAAACTATTAAGATCAGTGGAATACCAAGACCAACTTTGAATACTTCCCTTCCAGAACTGCTGAAATTTGCCATGGAATTTCTGTGTCACAACAAAAAAATTTAGAAGAAGCAATACAGAAATTATGCAAAACCAAATCATACCAGGTTCATAGAGGAAGGGTAAATGTTTTATTACACATAGTACTAGTGACAAGAAAAGAAACAGTGGCAGATGAGTTCAGTATGAATAACTAGGAGAAGTCCACAACAAAACCTATGCATGCAGATGTCACCTTTTCAACTGTGATATGGCACAGCTAAACGCTGGAGAGAAAGACGGATTACACTCTAAGGGGCCAAAAGTAGGCAGTGCAGACTGGGTTTGAGAAAGTAGTCTAAACATAAACCAGTGCCTACTAATTCTCATATGTCATGGTATTGTCATTCTTGAAAAAAAATCTAGTGAAAAGTATAGAATTTGATTATAAAAAGTAATGTAATATTTTTGTTTAATTTTTCAATTCTCTCTTTTCTTGGAGTTGGCAGTTACATTAAGGACTGAGAAAGAGGGGAAGTGCCCACCCAGGCTGCACTGCCCCAGTGATACCAGTTACTAGAGTTGGGGAGATAAGGAGGTGCACATCCAAGCTACCTTACCCATTGGCACCAGATGTTCCCAATTAACTCCATGTCACCAGGGGATAAAGGTGGGAGTGAGGCTGGTGCACAGCCAAATAGGGTAGGACTTTTACAGCTGTGTAAGTCTCACTGCCCACTGGATAACATACAACTGTTCATATACTCTTCAAAAAGCAGGAAGGGAAAGCTGTAAGGACCTTGTGCCATGAGGGAAGGAGAGAAGGGAAACTGTAAAGTCCTGTATCATAATTGAGGGAACAGGAGAGCACCGAGGCAAGGTACTGTCTCCCTACTTCACAGTCAGTAAGTTGCCTTGTCTTTACTTAAAGTACTCCTTCACAATCCTTCCAATGGGAAAAAATTCTCCTGAGAGGACTGAGTTAGGACTGAGTAAAAAGAGTGGGTTTGGATTTACACTCAGAGAAGTCAAAGGACTACCACTGCAGAATATAGAGAAAAAAGGAGAGAGAAAAAAAAAAAAAAGAAAAAAGAAAAAAGAAAAAAAAGACCCAAGCCTCAAATTAAGAGATTAGCAGAAACACTTTTCTTCTAACATTAAAACTTATTCCTGATGCTGTTGAACTAAGTGGATGAGGAATAAATTATTAAGCACCATCCTGCAGCCTTTGGTCCTGTGAATGAAAATATGGCGCTAGCATAGAATGAGTTTAGGGGACATCACTTTACCTGCTGGAGAATGAAGGTTTTCATAGCAGCGGCGGTGAAGGGGCCACAAGAAAGTAAAGCACAAGTACACAGCAGTAACTCAAATTCCAGAGGGAAGAGCCTTACATTTCCTCACTTAATTAAATCTCCACTTCCATTTGTGGGCAACAATTCCTGAACTTCTGCTTGCATCCTCCTCTGAAATCACAATTCCAACTTTCATGCTGCCATCTAAACCCAGCATTAACACAAACAGACCTTTAAGTTCCTGCTGTGATATCACTAAACTTGGAGCACTCATGCTTGGCAAAACCAAATAAACAAATCTTGCATTGAAGTATTCCCCATCAGACTGGAATATGCATGCTTACCGCTCCCTGCCTTTCTAAGAGGAGATAGTACTTCAGTATACTACTATAATGAATCTGATTGTAAGGTTCATGATGTTTAACACAACTAAATAACCTCATTCTTAAAAAGTCCATGCAAGTTTTTGGTGACTGCTGTTAGTTTTCTATTAATATGTTAATTTCTCTTGAACAGGACAGATTGGCATATCTTATCTTTGTAACAATTAAAAAAGCAGCTCACAGGTAGTCTCCTATCTGCACAAGAAGAAAGGTTAGCTCCCCTGCAATATTTTTCTTCCTTTCTTCTTTCTCTTTAGTAGCTAGACGGGCAAATTGGAAATCTCATTTGGTACCTTTAAATTGGTTCCTGTCTGTGACCTCTATTTTTAATTTAATTCATTTACTTCATTTTTGCTTGGAGTGTCCAACTCACAGTTTTTTGGGGGTTTTTTGGGTTGGTTTTTTTTTGTTTTTTGTTTTGGTTTGGGTTTTTTTTTGGGTTTTGGGGGGTTTTTTTAGTTCTTTTAATTCTTAAAATTACCCTTTCCTAAGTTCCATATCACAAATTCTAGCTTTTGCAATAGGCCCTTGATTATAAAATCTTCTGTAAAAAAAACAAACTTCTTTTCCTTAGAGTTATTACAGTCATTATTTAGGGGTTAAACGCTGTAATACAGGGTTGTCAATAGAAGTTGACTGGAAACAACTCAGTCAAACACTTTCTCCTTGTGCAATATAAACAAATTATTAGAAGAAATACTTTGAGTTAAAATCTCTCAAAAATTATCCAAAATCAATTTCTGATCCAAGTAACTTCATTTAAGTTAAAGATTTCAGAAACTGAAGCCATTCTTTAAGCTAATTTTATGGCTTCTGAACTCTCAGCTTTGTAAAACTCATCAGTAATCTTTTACAGCCTTAAGCAATTTCTCTAAGTAGTAAAATGAATCATGCCCAGCAGAGTGAAAACATGGTATCAAAGGAATATGCAACCATAAAGTGTAGACAACTAAACTATTAGAAATTTTTCAGGGTTTAAATACACTGATNATTGTTCGCAAATTCAAATCCCAAACTTCTGGGAGATTAATTTATGGCAAACAACAAGCAAACTGCAATAGTCAGAAAGTCTTTATCATTTGAATACTTTATAACTTTGTATCGCTGAAAGGAGACAACACATTATTATGGACAAAGACATTAATTTCAGCAATTTTATATTAACTGTCTGTATATTCAAAGAGAGAATCCCTTGGCCAGAGCATTCTATTCACAGTACCAAAGAACAATGAGAGTCTTGGTAAAGGGAGCTGCTGATTTAGATTTTTGATTAACAGCCAAAGTGTGGATGCTGATCTACTATGGAAAGAATGTTGTAAATTTTATCTTCTTTTTAAGTGTTTCATACATACGCTTAAGACTTAACCAAATGTCTCACAGATGGGTGGAAGAATAAACCAATATGGGTTTGGGGACTATTTTAAGAGAAGTATGTGGATCACACTTCTGGAGAGCTGCATTATTTTTTCAGACACGATTTAAGTATCGTGTGAGTAACCCAGAATCCTCCCCAAACTAGACTGTAGGCAGATTAAATATAATAGCAATAGCTGACCAAAATAGCACAAATTCTCTATTCTCCTTAACCTTTACTTTTCCACTCTTTACCAGTCATGCTCTGAAACAAAAACCACAGGATAAATAAAGTCCAACCTGTCAAAACATCTTCTGCTTCATACAACAAAAATGAAATTCCACACAGAGCAAAGAGGAAACTTTGCAATTAACAGTAACTCTTTGTAATGAAAGCATAGTGTGTTGAGAAAGATCACCTATAAGTCCTGCTTTAAAAAGTGGTTTCTCAGATGAAAAAGGAACATACCAAAGAAAATTCCTACACAAATCCAAGTTTAACTGTTCTTTTGATTGCTTCAGAAGACTCAGAACATCATCTTTGTCTATTAACAAAAAGCACCTAGGCCACAAATCTTAATATGATGGAAATTAATGCGTAAATTTTTATGTTAAGTCACCCATCTCTCAGTTAGGCAACTTCTCACATGCAATCTACATTTCTCTCCCATCTTTAAAACTGCAGTGCAACTCAATCTGAAGACTGGAAATTTGAGTTACTGCCATGTGAGTACAGACCTAATATCAAAATAATGTAATTACCAAATTCCTCCAGGACAAAGACTCCTCGCACAGTATTGCACTTTTTAATGTGATTCAGCTCTATGAAAACCTACAAAAACAGGAGGAAAAGTAACATAAAATTAGTCAGGTTTGATTTCTTTAAACTAAAAACCAAAATTAAACAAAAACATCATCACAGCAGATACAACCTGAAGTGTTATAGCATACACTACCAGTTCATTTACAGTTTAATATATAAATAAAGGATGAAATAAATATTCAAAAGACAAACTTGCCACAATGCTAGAAATCAACAAATAACTTAAAAGTGCTAAGAAGCGAAGACAGCAGAAGATGAAGTACCTTCCGCTCCTTGCAGGAGGAGAAAGCATGGAAGAGAAACGAAGGAGTTAGTAACTCTGACATATCCAACATTGCTACCCCTTCAGGCACTCAAATGAGTTATTGCAAAAAGAATACCAACACACCTGAAATACAACAGTGGAGGGGGACGAGAAAAAAAGCTGGCTCCCAAATTTGGCACCATTTGAAGCCTCTGATCCATCCCGGTTAGTTTCTGCCCCTCCATGCATCCTCCTCCAGCACAGAGGGCAGGTAAGGGGCACTATACTTCCCACCCTTACACTGATCCTCCTAACCTACCCAGTAGTTGAATTTAATCCAATGAGGAACCCCTAATCTTCCTTCTCCCTGAGACCCTTGCTGTGCTTACTTATCTCACTACATTTTATGATATATAATCTGCACACTTACTCCTGGAACTGTCTCCTTTAACGTTCAGTACCAGTTTTCTGCTTTAAGTAGGATGGGAGAGTTTGGACCCTTCTGTCAATAGAGATCTATTTGTTCACTTCACATACGGCTGCTACCAGCTGAGCAGTCACTTAGAAAACAAACCTGCTTTAAACGCGTGTTTTACATACATGAGCCCCAAAAGACAAAACAGTTGAACTACATGGCTAGGTTTTTCAGTCCAGACCAAGATGCCAGGACTGCATGAGTAAACAAGTCCTGTGAGCATAACAAGTTTGTTCAACATCCAATCTATTTCAAGATACAAAACAGCCCCTTCTTATACACACGTTTCCAAAACAGTCAGAGTCAGTACACAGACATAAGAATCTGTAGAAAGTGCTATAAGGAATCAATTCCATATTCCGGTTCCTAATACACTTGCTTTTTCAAGGCAAGAGAAACACTAAGAGTAACATTGCCCTAACATTCCGAGTAAGTCTATGTCCAATACCTAGAGAGACCCTTGCAAGTTTATATTACAACAGTCTGGATTGATACTTTCAGTGCCTATACACTTATGACACCATGATCTCGGGACCTTTTTTTAAAAATGTTATTAGAGAAACTTCATTGTCTTGGAAAGAAGGGAAAGGAAATCTCTGCAACCCTTTTGAATCCAATACTAGCAACACCCATGTAATCACAGATGATATCCTACCCAAGAAAGGCAAAGGAAGTCAACACCAGAAATCGTTGTGGCTTTTTTAAGAAACAGGCTTATCTGTATTATTCCAGATCAGTAAATGCACCGTACATCTGAGAGAAGTCAGGCTGACTTTGAAGTCAAAGGAGTTTATTATTATTTTTATTAGCAGAATACTAACAAACAGACCCAGGATACTTTTTGCTCAATATAAAAAACTGAATTTCCACTTACTTAAGCAGAAAATCTGAAGCTTGCTTTCTGCTTACATTCAGGCACGCAGGGAAAGGAGACTTAATCCCATCTTTTTTGTTTGCCTGTTTTCACCCAAGTTCTATGTCCGTTTAGTTGGTCAAAAACATTTTGGTTTTTGAGGAATAGTTACAGAGTAAACAAGTCGATAACAGAACACTTATTTTATTGCACTTAGTTTCCTTTTTCTGTAATGGTTTCTGTGAGAAGTTTTTGCTAGTAATCTAACGTACAAAATTCGCAAAGTCAATAGAAAGGCTCAGGTGAAACATCGGTTGTTTTATCTGGTAACAGTAAAGCTGCCTAGAAGACTTGACTGCCCCAGGTGCTCATGCTCTGAGTATAATATTAAGGAGTGCTGCATTTCCACAAGAGTTATAGCGAGATGAGAATTTATCAAGTTTGTCACAATTACAGTAAGTTACCAATTTTCAGAAGATATATAAGCTGATGGGCAATTTCTTGTTATAATGTTTAAGGAACAAAGATGCTCTCCTCTCACTCAATCAGAAAACAAGAGTAAAGGAAATAACAGTTACTTACCCTAGGGAAACTGTGGTTCTTCAAGACAGAGCATTCAGTGTGGATCCTACTGTACATGGGCATGTGCCTGCTGCATTTTATTAAACTTCCATCTATTTTTCATACAGATGAATTTGTAGCAGGGACAGGGTTACTAAGGCCCAATATTATAATTTGTAAATTTAAACTCAGAATAGTCTGCCAGTGCCACAGATACACTTGATTCCTCCCTATTCCAAAGGGCTTCCTCTGACCTGCTAGGCACAGATAGACTTGAACATTTTTTCTTTTTAAACTTATGTGCGCTGCCAGCATGGTAAGACGATTTATGAACACTAAAGACAATTATCACGTGTCGATAATAGGTTAGCATATCATGCATCTAAGGCATTTCCTGAGGAATTCACAAGGCCGT